>JAFLJL010016073.1:0-35266 GCA_018398815.1 Conus ventricosus | reverse complement strand
TCTAATCCATCTAACTACCGTCCCATAGCTTTGACCAGCTGTGTCTGTAAATTGATGGAAAAAATGGTCAATGCTAGGCTCATGTGGAAACTCGAAACCGATGGCCTTTTGGCGAAAGAACAGTGTGGTTTCCGCAAACATCGTAGTACAGTTGACCATTTGATTCGTCTGGAATCTACACTTAGGAACGCTTTTTTAAACAGACAGCATGCAGTGGCAATTTTCTTCGACTTGGAGAAGGCCTACGATACCACCTGGAAGTCGGGGATACTTCATGATCTCCACGATCTGGGTTTTCGAGGTCATCTTCCGCTTTTTATTCAAAATTTTTTGGCAGAACGACAGTTTCAGGTCCGGGTTGGCACCACTCTCTCTGATGTCCACGAGCAGGAGTTGGGTGTTCCACAGGGGAGCATACTATCGCCTGCCCTCTTTAGTATTAAGATCAACAACATTGTTAAATCAGTTCAGCAGGGTTCAGACTGCTCATTGTTTGTGGATGATTTTGCTGTCTACGCAACTGGTAGCCTGTACCGAGTGTCCAGCGCAGGCTCCAGCTTTGCGTAGATAAAATCCATCGGTGGGCGGATGAAAACGGTTTCACCTTTTCTGCTACAAAAACCCAGTGTATTCACTTCCATAATTTCCGTCAGTTTTTTCCAGATCCTGAACTTCACGTCGGGAAATCTCCCATTCCAGCTGTTAAAGAGGCCAAATTTCTGGGAGTCATTTTTGACCAAAAACTTAACTTTCTCGGCCATATTAAAAACCTCAAAACTGCTTGCCAAAAGGCACTGAATATTCTGCGGGTCGTAGCACACACCGACTGGGGCGCTGATAAGAAAACTTTGTTGCACCTCTACAGAGCCCTGGTCCGTTCTAAAACTGGACTACGGTTGTGCTGTGTACGGCTCCGCAAGATCATCTTACCTCAAACTCTTGGACCCTATCCACCATCAAGGGCTTCGTCTCTGTCTTGGAGCGTTCCGCACCCCCCCTGTGTACAGCCTGTACGCAGAGGCAGGTGAACCTTCACTGTCCAATCGCAGGCTGAAACTGTCTTTGAATTATTACATCCGACTGTTCTCAGAACCACAGAATCTGCTATGACTGTGTTTTTGACCCTCCGTTCCAAAGTAAGTTTGAAACAAACCCGAAATGTATTCCGCCGTTTGGGCTTCGTATGCAGCCTCACGTGCGGAATGCAGGTATAGACCTGGGAGTAGTTTCCGATTTTTCCAAGTTTCCGGATAAACCCTCCATGGACCTTTTTCACACCAGAGATTCGTTTCGATCTCGCAGTTTTCCGTAAGGAGTCTACCAGCTCTCTGGCGTACAAGGCTTTGTATGCCGAGCTCTGTTCCAAATTCCCATCCTATCAAAAAGTTTTCACTGACGGTTCCAAGTCTGAGGATGGAGTGGCCTGTGCAGCCTACTGCCCTGGGGCTCCTTCTCAGATA
The DNA here is from genome assembly GCA_018398815.1 of Conus ventricosus. Taxonomy (NCBI): domain Eukaryota; kingdom Metazoa; phylum Mollusca; class Gastropoda; order Neogastropoda; family Conidae; genus Conus; species Conus ventricosus. The sequence continues at coordinate 33,806 of JAFLJL010016073.1, read as the reverse complement.
TTGTTGGAACATATACATTCAGATGCTTCTGTCTATTCTGCTGAACTTACTGCTCTAGTACTGGCTTTGAAGATAATCTCCCATTCTTCGAGGAGGGACTTTCTGGTTCTGTCGGATTCGCTGTCAGCTTTGGAGGCCATAGCTGGCCGCAACCTTCAGCATCCAGAACTTTTACTTTTTTTTGAACTTTTTAGCAAGTTGAAGGCGGACGGTTACAACATTACTCTTGCTTGGGTTCCTGGCCATGTTGGCATCGGCGGGAACGAAATGGTTGATCGTTTAGCCAAGAACGCCACAAGGGAGAAACTGTCCAACACTTCTATCCCTGCTCAGATGTGAAACCAAAATTAACGATTATGTGAGAGACCTCTGGCAGGAGGATTGGAACACACAGACGAATAACAAACTCTTTCAGATCCGTCCAAACCTTAAAGACTTCCTCCCATCTACGTCGGGTGGTCGTAAAGAGGAAACGGTTCTGTGCCGGCTGCACACCGGCCATTCGTATTTTACCCATTCTTACCTTTTAAAGAGTGAAGAAGCTCCGTGGTGCATTCCATGTCATGCACCACTCACAATGAAACATGTTCTTTTAGAGTGTTGGGACTTGCACGATGTGAGACACAAACATTTTACAGCGGAGTCCATGAAGATCCTGTTCAGGGATGTCCCGCCTGACGTGATCCTTGGGTTTTTGAGAGAAATTAACATTTTTCATCTGATTTGAGATTTTACGGAAGAAGGATTTTTAACAAAGTTTCTGGTTCGTTTGTAGACGATGTCATTTAACGAGATGTGTGAAAGTGGTTTTTTTTTTTTTTTTTTTTTTTTTTTAAATGACTGGTGAGTTGATTTTAACGTGGTGACAGCCCTGATGTGGCCCTCTGCGGTCGGCTGGGCTATAAGCAACATTATCTTATCTTATCTTACCTTCAGTGTGAGAATGAGATAGCACCAGACGTATGTGTGATGTGTTCACAGGTGATGAAGTTAATCTGGGTGGTGTTCTTTGGTATAAGGGTGGTTTTGAAAGTTGATAGTCTCCAGGTGAATGATGTTAGCTGGAGCTATGGCTCACATTTGCAAATGACTTTTCAACAGATGTCTCACAAACTGTCATGTCTGACATCTTAATTGCTATGACATGGTCAGCAATATAAAAATGATCTACCTACTACCACTGACCAGAGGAATGGTATGTCAACAAGACAGTGTGGGTTGACGTCAACGCGGTGATACCCCTGATATGGCCCTTTGCTGTCGGCTGGGCTATAAGCACCATTGTCTTACCAAGACGGTGTGGGTTGACGTCAACGCGGTGACACCCCTGATACGGCCCTTTGCTGTCGGCTGGGCTATAAGCACCATTGTCTTACCAAGACAGTGCACATGTGCGCAAATCAGTTGTTGCCATGTCAACAGTTCTTGACTGCAGCTTGGAACTCCTCGATCACCCGTGACCTCCTTCAGGTGTGGTGCCCTCTGACCAACTGTGTCCAAGTCTAAAACAACACGTTTGGCCAAGATTGCCACAACAGGGAAACTGTCTAACGTGTCTGTCCCGTACACGGATCAAAAACCCAAAGTTAATGATTATGTCAAAGACCTCTGGCAAGAGGAATGGACCTTGCAGACGGATAACAAACTATTTAAAATCCGCCCAAACCTGAAGGAGTTTTTACCATGTTCCCGGGGCGGCCGTAAAGACGAAACAGTCTTGTGCCGCTTGCACACAGGCCAGTCGTTTTATGCCCATTCTTATCTTTTAAAAGGTGAAGAAGCTCCGTGGTTCATTCCATGTCATGTTCCTCTCACAGTGAAACCTATTCTTTTAGATTGTTGGGACTTGCATGATGTGAGACATAAACACTTTACACCAGAGTCCATGAAAACCCTGTTCAGAGATGTCCCACCTGATGTGATTTTTGAGTTTCTGAAAGAGATTAACATTTTTCATCTGATTGAAGATTTTACGGAAGAAAGATTTTTAACGAAGTTTCTGGTACGCTTTTAGAAGATGTATTTTAAAGAGATGTGTGAAAGGTTGTTTTTTAAAAAAAAATTTTTATGACTCATGAGTTGATTTTAACGTGGTGACAGCCCTGATATGGCCCTTTGCGGTCGGCTGGTCTATAAGCAACATTGCCTTAGCTTACATAAAACGACACAAAGGGCTGTGAGGCACTCTGCGTGTGATAGCAATGTCGCTGATGCGACAGATGCGTTCTTGAGCTTGTGAGGCATTCTGCATGTGATAGCAATGTCGTTGATGCGACAGATGCGTTCTTGAGCTTGTGAGGCATTATTTTTTTCTTTTTTACTCTCAGGCACTGCAGTGCTTTAATTCTCTTCAGTTCTTTCCCTTGAATTTCGATCATCGGTGATCGACAGTTTTCTTCTTGGAATTATGGAATTAAAAAACAACATTTTTGTTATCTGAAGCAATATATCACCTGAAATAGACACATTCATAACACAAGTATTATTGTTTTAGAAATAATGCGCAGAATGTTACAAAAAAAGAACGTCCGTCATGCAAAATGCAAAAATCTCAAAAACTGTAGCGAGTTAAGGTGATGTGTGTAAAGTGGGGAAGAGGGCAATTGTAATCATGGTGAAAAAATACCAGGTTTAATTCTGCTCTGACGTTCGTTTCATATTGAGGCTGCAACTTTCGAAACAGCCCTCATATTTGCAACAACAACAACAAAAATTGCTCAGCTCAGTACTTTGAAGGAAAGGGCAAGATATACCAGAATCCACAGTTGGATAGTGTACAGTAAGAAGCTTTGTAAGACAAAAGGTCACACAAGCAGTGTCACCGCCGTGGTCTGTCTGCATGTCTTCTTTGACGGCTTGTGGGGCAGTGTGAAAACAACAAGAAACAGACACAAAACAACATGCAGACGCCTGTGACAATCTAAACGTTTCATCCATTGACTGACACAAAACAACATGCAGACGCCTGTGAAAATCACAATGTTTCATCCCTTGGTTTTTTTTGGGAGGGGGATGTGGACTGTGGAAATGTAGATTGTTTTTATTTCCATATCCCTGTTTTTTACTCCCATATCCCAATTTCCTTCCCATTTCAAACAGTTGGAAAATAAACATACTTTGTGCCCAAGGAGATTATTGATGTTATTCTATAACTTGATAAGCAATAAATGTGTGTGTCTATGCCTCTGGATGTTTATAGTGCCACAAACACATTGCAGATGTAAATGATGTGCCTTTTGTGTGACCCCCATGTCATGATGCATGCATACTTAATTGTCTACAGGCCTTTTTATATTTTTGTCAGCACGCTTTTGTCATCACTTTCATGTTTGTTTCGGATTTGTCTTCTTTTTTTCTTTTTTTTCCCATTCCCCCAGTGTTTATTCATCTGTATTTAGAATTGGGGGGGGTCGCTGTTAGACTTAACATCTAGTTATGTAACGAAACATGCATGAATAAGAGTTTGGGACATGTTGTGATACTTTTTCTCCAGAGAGCTGGAGTGGCCTTCATTCATCAGATAGCATTCAAAGGAACGTTTATATTCTTATAAGTTTATAACATGCTGCGTAAATGATAAGCGAGGACTCTGATGTTGACTGCCTGTGCACAGCTTGTGCAGAACCTTCAGAATTATTTTCATCTGAGAAAGACAGTGGCAGAGAGAGAGAGAGAGAGAGAGAGAGAGAGAAATGCACAATATTGTGAAAAGAAAAAAGACAGAAGCGAAAAAAGAAGAAAAAAAGGGGAAAAAAAAGGGAACAACCTATCTAACCATGTTGGTTGCTGCTGTTGGCTGTCGCTCAGATGAGGATGCTGACCTGGACTTCATGGAGATGGAGGGCGCGGGGGCCCACTTCCGGGGTCATGGTCACAGCCACAAAATGCCCCATGTGGAGCTGGTTGCCCGGCGACGACCCAGGAAGAACAGCAGAAAGAGGAAAAGAAACGTGAGTCAAGTTGTGTGTCGGTGTGTGTCAGAAGTATTTCGTTTGTGTGTTGTTGTGTGTCAGAAGTATTTCGTTTGTGTGTCGGTGTGTGTCAGCAGTATTTCGTTTGTGTGTTGTTGTGTGTCAGCAGTATTTCGTTTCACTTGCCTTTCAAGATAAAACATGCATTCTTAAGAAGTGCGAACAGTTAAAGAGCGATGAATGGTTTGAAGTTTGTTTAATTTGACCTTTTAATGACCTTTTGGCATGACTTTTCCGTGACAACCACATCATTCTTGTAGAGTGCCAAACAAATGATGGTTAAAACTTTTGAAACTGTTCCTTATTTTTTCCCCGTTTTCACTGTGATTTTCTTCTGGCTGATGAACCAGTTGTGGCTTGTGTATGGATTTTTGTTTGGTTGTTTGTTTGTTAATTTGGCAGTTGCTGTTTGCATACCAGAGCACTGACTGGGAAATCATATCATTTTTTTGAGAAATAGAAGAGTAAACTTCATGGGGGTCAGGTTTTTTTGTGTATGTCTTTTTTGTTTGTTTGTATGTTTGCTTTTCTATGTAGACTATGCAGATAACATACAATGCTGTTCCTTTCAACAGAGTGAGATGATTATCTTTTCCTTCTCAAATAGTTCCACAGTAACGAAGGGTACAAAAATTAACCAGACGTAAACATAGCACCGGCTGTACACTGATGTACTTTTGCTCTGTTTTGTAGAACACCGTTTCAAGAAAAGAAAAGAAGAAAAACAAAGAAAAGGAAAACCTATGCACCACATTACCTGAAAATGCACCTGACACCGACGTTGGGAAGTGTACTGACAGTCAAAGAACATTGGGAACAGCATTGACAGTGGATGTGGCTGCTCGTTTTTCTCTTCTTTTTCTTTTGTGTGTTGTTTACTTATTGTTAAGAACAGATGTCAGTTCAGTTTTGAAACTATCATGCTGCGAGAGTACTTATTAATTAATGCACAAACGAGAGTTCTCTTTCATTTTCAGTGAAGTCGATTGTAAAAAAGATCTAAAGTACAGATTTTGCCAAAGTACACCTCTTTTAAAAAAAAAATGTTTTAGGTGTGTTTAATAGTGTTTGACTGATCAGTAGGCGTGTGTATCTGAATGTGTTCGTAATGCTCGTGTGGATTGAATAAGCTCGTTCATGAGTATTCGGTGGAGAGATGAATGAATAAGCAAACACTGCAGGACATGATTTATCATGTGATCGAATAGACCAACAGATAAATAAGTCTGTTCATTGATTGATTGATTGATTAGTATGTTAATGTGCTATCGATTGATTGAATAACAATTGTAATGCTGCTGATTGATTGATTGACTTTGTAATATTGTAATGCTACCAGTGCTGTGGATTAATACTGTAATGCTGCTGATTGATTAGTCAGTATTGTCATGCTGCTAACTGATTGGTCAGTATTGTAATGCTGCTGATTGATTAGTCAGTATTGTCATGCTGCTAACTGATTGGTCAGTATTGTCATGCTGCTAACTGATTGGTCAGTATTGTCATGCTGCTAACTGATTGGTCAGTATTGTCATGCTGCTAACTGATTGGTTAGTATTGTCATGCTGCAAACTGATTGGTCAGTGTTGTCATGCTGCTAACTGATTGGCCGATTGATACTGTGATGGTGCAGCGACCCTTCGGGAGCTGAGCGAAGAGGAGAGGAAGCAGATCATGATGTCGGAAGGCTTCCAGAAGTTCTTTGACACCACGTCGCGCGTCGTGGAGAGAGCTCTGGCGGAGGACGTCGACATATTTGTGGACTACTCCGGCAAGGACGGGTCCGGCAAAGATGAGTGAGTGAAACAGTTGGTTCCTTCCCTCCACCCCTGCACGCCCTCCTCCCCCCACCACCACCACATTCCTCTGACTCCATCTGTTCTTTCTTATCCCTTCTATGAGTATGTTTGTCAGTGTCTGTCAGAGTGTCTCTACGCCACCTCGGAAGCAGTGCACCCACGCCGCTCATTCCGACACCCCGTCCACAGTCACAGCCCGGTCGGCCCCGCCGCAGCCCCGGCACCGGCAATCCACAGGGAGCAGTCAATGTCAAATCGTCAAGAGGCAACCCACCGGAGGAGACACTGCACTGCTGCCGAGTCACTTCGGTGGTGTTCAGTGGCGCCTGTTCTGATCTAACATACGCAGGAAACCACCTACTAAGCCCCTGCTGACGACAATAATTGCTTAGTCGCGGAGCCGGCGTGAGTGAGCTCTCCCCTCGGAGGGCGCCACCACGTCCGTCCAACGACAGCCCCCATGGACTCGCCGATACCGGTGACCCCGACAGAAGCAAACCAAGGCCACAGACGTGGAGAGGACATCGAAATTGAGGTCACCATGAGAGCAGGGCATGAAGGGCCACAGAATTTGAGACATTTTTTTTAATGCTGATCGATGAGAATGAGGATGATTAAGATGATGCTACGGATTTCCATTTTGGTCTGAGACTACATGACAAGGCTGTACTCTACGCTTCCTTTCATAATATATCCCGGCGTCAACCAGGCCCGACAGATACAGGCACCTGCAGTGTTGGTCAGGAAATTTGAGCAACACTTCTCAGAAACGCATCCATTAAGTGGATGAAACTCGACTGTGTGGTCCCAGTCTTCCCAATGAGTCCGCAGCAACTCAACTCGGGTAGGAGCCAGTCGGGGCAGAAAAACCCACATGACTTCTGATGGGATTCGAACCCACGACCTCCCAGCCGGAGTCCGTGACACTAACTGCTTCGCCACAGCAGCTGGTCAGAGTGTCTTTTTCGTATTCATCGTTTGCCCTTTCTCCTCTTCATGCTGTTTGGTTTGGTTTGGTTATTACGGATGGCTGTTTCATCTTCAGTGTGGCTCTCGATGACATCATTTCCGCTGCGTTCATTCCGCCATCTCCTGACACACACAGCCACACCTGGCTGGTCCTGGTGGCAGGCTGTGCGCCGGCAGTCCATTTGAGCCATTGAGGATGGATGGCCACAGGGCAGCTTGCCAGGGGAGACTCTGCACCGCTGTGGAGTCTTGGGGCGTTCACTGGTGCCTGTTCTGGCCCAGCGTGCAGACGCCATCACGGCTGTTCAGAACAAGCCACTTAGTTTTGAGAGGAAAGGGAGTTTACAGCTCGCCCACAGCGGCAGAGGCCAAGCCGTGAATGCAGGTCTGGGAAGGGGTGTTTTCTGCAGGCTGCTCCCACCAGCCAGCTAACGTGCTGTACTCGGCGAACTGATGTCATCTGTGTAAAGCCGGTCTGGCAACATGTGTTCGGCATTGCTGAGTGGCCATTACAAGTGGGGCTGTTAGTTTGATAATTAGTAGTTGTCATGAAAAATGTAATATACCTGTGCTTTTGATATGACTGAATAGGCAAATTCCTGACAATCCTTTTAACACCAAACTCGACTAGGTTTATGTTCCTGTAGATAATGTAGATATGGCATGAAAGCTTGTACACAAGTGGTCAAGCGATATTCAAACAATGACAACACACACACACAATTGTGCAAAATGACGTCATCACTTTCTGGGAACTTAATTTTCCCTAGTTAACTAGTACACAAGTTTGATATATGCCTCTGCTTGGACTACAACAACAAAAATGTTCGATTAGAAATGTGTAAGCCTTGTTTGTTCGGCCCTTTAACTAAGTGTCTCGAATGGGACGGAAAACTAAGCTGTGCCATCCACTGGGCCCGCTGTGGAGTCTAGTGGCGTTCACTGGTGCCTGTTCTGGTCCAGCGTGCAGACGCCATCCACTGGGCCCACTGCTGACAACGTTGATTGCTTGGTTGCGTGCTTTTTTTTGTCTGCCTCTCCCTCATCCGCCGCTCTCTGACTCTCCTCCTCAGTTTTGATTCTTTTCACCCGCTTCGTCCACTCTGACCCTCCTTCGTCTCCCTCCTCCTCCTCCTCCTTCCCCATTCCCGTCCTTTAGAATGTGGCTCCTCTGCGTCCACAAATGTCAGTTTGAACATCTTCATGCACAAAGAATGAGTGCTTATCAGAGGGTGTGTGTGTGTGTGTGTGTGTGTGTGTGTGTGTGCGTGTGTGTGTGTGTGTGTGTGTGTGTGTGTGTGTGTGTGTGTGTGTGTGTGTATGTATGCATTGTGTGAGAAATGTGTGGAGACGTTGTGTTCACGTTTGATTGTGCATGAAAGAACTCCATGATTGGGTTATGAGCATACACATTATGTATGTGTTTGTGTATGTGTGTGTGCTATGTGTGTGTTTGTATGTGTATGTGTGTGTTTATGTGTTCATGCCGTCTGTAATCACTTCGGGAACGTCATTACTGTGGGTTGGTTAGAACGCAGGCGACAGTCGGGCGGTCAGTTTAGTAATAGACTAAGACAATTTCCAGTACCAACAAAGTCCGTAACACAGCTATGATGGAAAGCAGCAATGTTGTTTCATGCTTGCAACCTCTTGTCGACGGGAAGAGTCGGTGGCAGATTTGCCAGTAAAGGCTATCAAACCTGCTCTTATTTCTATAGTTAGGAAAATATTCTTCTGTGTTTGGCATGCAGTCGGTGCGGCCTTTGGGAGGGGGGGCGTGGGGGGGGGGGGGGGGGGGGTGGGGGGGGAGGGGGGGGAGGTGGCAAGAAAATACAGTCTGTCTTGTGAGCAATCATACATCATGCAAGCGCTTGACCTGTCACCCAGATAACAGTGATGGTGAGGAGGACGTTTCAGACGAAGAAGTGATACAGAAGTGGGTGAAGCAGAGGTGTTAGTGTCTTTGACCAGTGGTGTTTGTTGATCCCATGGTCTATACAGCGGCATCAACCGTCAGTGGCATTGACTTGACTTGACTTGGTCCCTTAGACGTCGGTCACGTAGGGGCACCCTGAAGCAGTGACAACCATCCTTCTCCATTCCTCTCTGTTCTCCGCCCTCCGCAATGTGTCTCTCAGCCGCAGGCCTGTCCATTCCGTGATGTTATCCCATCTTTTCCTTTGTCGACCTCTTCGCCTTTGTCCTGGTACTGTGCCCTGCATGATTGTCTTGGCAAGGCCTGTTGATCGTGTGATGTGTCCATACCATTTCAGTTTGCGTCTTTTTACTGAGGTTAGGAGATCGACATATGGACCAATTTCATTCTCGATGCGCTTTTAACTTCCACATTGCTGATGTGATCTCTGTATGAGATGCCAGGAGTCGTCTGAAGCACCTCATTTCCATTGTTTGGATCTTTTTCTCAAGGTCTGATTTCAACGTCCATGACTCACAAGCATATAAGAATATCGCCATGACTAAGGATCGCATCAGTCTAATCTTTGAGCTGATGGAGATGTTTTTATTTCTCCAAAGAGGCGTTAGCTTAGATAGCGTAGCTGTGGTCTGAGCGACTCTTGAGATGATTTCAGGTCTTGATCCTTCATCTGAGATTGTTGCCCCCAAGTACTTAAATGTTGTTGACTGGTTCAAGCTTTTTGCTGTGATGGTTATGTCTTGGGTAAAGCGATTGGGTTGTTAGTCATGACCTTTGTCTTTTCCGCACTTATTTCCATGCCATAATCAGCAGAGGTGTTGTTGAGTCTGTTGATCAGGTGCACTAGCTCTTGTTCGTTTCCGCTAGTCCATCTATGTCGTCGGCAAACGGAGGTTGGGTGATGATTCTCCTCCAATGTTTACAGTTCCTTCTGGTCTTCTAGCGCATCGGTCATAATTCTCTCAAGGAAGACATTGAAAAGTGTGGGGGAGAGTAGACAGCCCTGTCGCACTCAACGGTAGTTCGGAACCACTCGCCTATGTTGTTACCGAAGAAAACGGCACTGGTGGCTTTATTGTAGAGGCTTTCAATAGTTCCAATGAGGTTGGCATTGATGTTGGAGAGTTTCATTGTTGCCCATAATGCTTCATGCCACACTCGGTCGAAGGCCTTCTTGAAGTCTATGAATACGTGGTACAGATGTTGTTGGTTTTGGTTGTACTTCTCACACAGTATTCTTAGGTTGAATATTTGTTCTATGGTACTTCGTCCTGGGCTGAACCCCGCCTGTCTTCAGCGATGATCTTTCTGCTTGTGGGTTCAGTCTATTTAGGATTACTTTCAGCATAACTTTGCTTGGGTGGCTGATGAGGCAAATCGTGCGATAATTTTGGCATTGCTGTAGCTTGCCTTTCTTTGGTAGCGTGATGAAAGTGACTGCGTCCAGGGAGTAGGCCATTCCCCTGGTTTCCCAGATTCTGTTGCATATTGCAAGTAACATGTCCACCATTGGATCACCTCCTGCCTTAATCAATTCTGCCAGTATGTTGTCACACACGGGCGATTTTCCAGCTTTCATTGATGATAAGGCTCTAATGATTTCATCACGTGTTATATTATCCTTGCTGTTATTTGTTGGTTCCGGCGCGACAAGGATTGATGAATTTCCCTCAGCGTTGTGCGAGTAAAGCTCAGAACAGTATTCTGTCCATCGTTGTAGTATCTTTTCATCATCGTTGAGACATTTACCGTTTTTGTCATGGATCGTTGTTATCTTGGCTTGTTTCTTTCCCGTTAGGTCCTTGACAATTTTATAGGCTGCTTTTGCTGTTGTTGTTTTTCAAATTTTATCAATCTCTTGGCACTGGTTGTCAATCCAAGTTTCCATTGCTGCCTTCATCTCAGTTTTAAACCTTCTTGTTAACTCATTGAACTCTCTTTTTCCTTCTGGGTTGTTCTTTTTGTTTTTTCAATTCACGACGTTTGTCACAAAGTTCCAGAATTTCGTCGGTGACCATGGATTCTTCTTCGGCCGATGTTTACCAAGCACTTCTGCTGCTGTTTCTGTGACAGCTTTGTTGAAGGAGTCGGTGAAGGATTCTATGTTGATGTCTTCATTTGCCAGGACAAGTAGAGTGCAAATTTTCTCCAATATTTGCTTGAAATGCTTCCTTTATGTTAGGGTCTTTTAGCTTCTCCAGATTGATACTTTAACCTGATGTTTCCTTTCTTTTTGTTGTTTTTGAGGCGGAGTGCGAATGTCATGAGGACCATTTCATGGTCACTTCCAATGTCTGCTCCAGGGAGCTTCTGGTTCTGGCAATGTTGACACTCGACTGGAAGCGTTGTTTTACCATGATGTAATCGATTTGATTGTGATATAATCCTCCAGGACTATGCCATGTTATTCTCCTGGACATCTTGTGTGGACCGAAGGTGTTCGTTATCTTCAGGTTGTTTGACTTTGCAAATTCCAGGAGTCTCAATCCTCTCTCATTTGTTAGAGTGTTACAATAGGGTCCACATGTGTCTTTCAGTCTTTGCACGAGTCTTTTCCGATCTTAGCATTCCAGTCACCTTGTACCACTATGATATCTTTTTTGGGTATTTCGTCGAGCGCTTCCTGTACCTGGCCATAGAATTCTTCGACTTCTTCATCGCTTTTAGCCGAATGTGGGGCATAACCCTGTAGGGATGGTGATGTTGAATGGTTTTGCCCTCAAACGTAAGGTCATGATTCGACTTGAGACGGTCTGCAAGCCATTACACTATTAATTGTGTTCTTGTTGACTAGAAACCCTACCCGTGTTCATGATAATCTTCCTGCCACTGTAGTAGAATTTGTGGCCTTCTGGGGTGTTTATCTCTCCAAAATTTTTCCAGCATACTTCGCACAACCCTAGGATGTTCCAACGATATCTCTTCATTTCATGTTCCAGTTGTTCCAGTCTTCCAGCGCCATTAAGTGTGTTGACATTCCATGTGCGATTATGATGTTATCCTGGCAACGGATGCTTTTTGGTCCACCAGTAGCATATTTTCCACTTCCACCCTGATGACCGTCGACGGAAGAGGCGGTCCTTGTTGTCCCGGCGACGACCGAGCCGGTATGGAATCGTCTTTGGTTGTCATCTCATGGGTGTGTCTTGGGCAGTGACGCATGGCGGAGCCCATCCCTCTCCATGCCAGACCACAGCCGATATCCTCCTCCACGGTGGCTCGCCTTGGTCTCGAACATGTAGCCGTTAGGTTCCTCTTGGAATTTATCCCCTTGGCCGGTCGCCTACTACTTGAGGTTACGCCCAGTAATACCATGTTAATATTACCCCCTCACACGGTTTAGCATGCCTGCTGAGGCAAGGTCCCGGGGTATGGCGCTTGGAGCCACATGTGAGAGTTTAGGAGATGAGAGGAGATCCAATGAGCCCGTCCATCCCACATGCAATATGCAGGATGCAGCAGCAAGCATCAAAGGTACGTCCCCTCCCAGAGCAAGGTTGATCACATAAATGAAAATAACCACTCGTATATAAAAAAAAAAAAAAAGAAATCCTTCAGTATATAAGTTTTGTCGGATTTAAAATTTTCCTGTAATTTTCACAGCATTTCTTTGCCGTTTTATCAGTAAGGAGAGATGTTATTTTGGAAAAAGAAAATTGCGGTTGCCCTTTTGCCTTAGATGTTCTCAAGGCAACCTCAACAGCAGCGGCCCAGAAGCATGCCCAGTCACGGTGGATCAAAGGGAGGAAATCTTTATGGGAGCTCACTCTCGTATAGAGAAAGAAGTATTCCAGAAAAACAAGTTTTCAGAGTTATGGACTGTATTAGGAGGTGGTGTAGGAATTGTGGACCATTTATTGGGAAGTGGTGTAGGAATTGTGGACCATTTATTGGGAAGTGGTGTTGGAATTGTGGACCATTTATTGGGAAGTGGTGTAGGAATTGTGGACCATTTATTGGGAAAGTGGTGTAGAAATTGTGGACCATTTATTGGGAAAGTGGTGTATGGATTGTGGACTATTCATTGGGAAGTGGTGAATGAGTTATGGACTGTTCATTGGGAAGTGGTGTATGGATTGTGGGCTGTTCATTGGGAAGTGGTGTATGGATTGTGGACTGTTCATTGGGAAGTGGTGTATGGATTGTGGACTGTTCATTGGGAAGTGGTGAATGAGTTATGGACTGTTCATTGGGAAGTGGTGTATGAATTGTGGACTGTTCATTGGGAAGTGGTGTATGGATTGTGGACTGTTCATTGGGAAGTGGTGTATGGATTGTGGACTGTTCATTGGGAAGTGGTGTATGGATTGTGGACTGTTCATTGGGAAGTGGTGTATGGATTGTGGACTGTTCATTGGGAAGTGGTGTATGAATTGTGGGCAGTTCATTGGGAAGTGGTGTATGGATTGTGGACTGTTCATTGGGAAGTGGTGTATGGATTGTGGACTGTTCATTGGGAAGTGGTGTATGGATTGTGGACTGTTCATTGGGAAGTGGTGAATGAGTTATGGACTGTTCATTGGGAAGTGGTGTATGGATTGTGGACTGTTCATTGGGAAGTGGTGTATGGATTGTGGACTGTTCATTGGGAAGTGGTGTATGAATTGTGGACCATTTATTGGGAAGTGGTGTATGAATTGTGGACCGTTTATTGGGAAGTGGTGTATGAATTGTGGACCATTTATTGGGAAGTGGTGTATGAATTATCGACTCTTTATTAGGAAGTGGTGTATGAATTGTGGACCGTTTATTGGGAAGTGGTGTATGAATTGTGGACCATTTATTGGGAAGTGGTGAATGAGTTATGGACTCTTTATTAGGAGGTGGTGTATGAATTGTGGACCATTTATTGGGAAGTGGTGAATGAGTTATGGACTGTTTATTAGAAAGTGGTGTATGAATTGTGGACCGTTCATTGGGATGTGGTGTATGAATTGTGGACTGTTTATTGGGAAGTAGTGTATGAATCAAGGACCATTTATTGGAATGTGCTGTGTGAATTGTGGACTGTTTATTGGGGAAGTAGTGTATGAATTGTGGACTTTTCATGGGGAAGTGGTGAAGTATGAATTATGGATTGTTTATCGGGAAGTGGTGTATGAATTGTGGACTTTTTATGGGGAAGTGGTGAAGTATGAATTATGGATTGTTTATCGGGGAAGTGGTGTATGAATTGTGGACTATTTATGGGGAAGTGGTGTATGGATTGTGGACTGTTTATCGGGGAAGTGGTGTATGAATTGTGGACTATTTATGGGGAAGTGGTGTATGGATTGTGGACTGTTTATCGGGGAAGTGGTGTATGAAATATGGACTGTTTATTGGGGAAGTGGTGTATGAATTATGGACTGTTTATCGGGGAAGTGGTGTATGAATTATGGACTATTTATCAGGGAAGTGGTGTATGAATTATGGACTATTTATCAGGGAAGTGGTGTAGTGTGGATTGTGGACTATTTATCGGGGAAGTGGTGTAGTATGGATTGTGGACTATTTATGGGGAAGTGGTGTAGTATGGATTGTGGACTATTTATGGGGAAGTGGTGTAGTATTGATTGTGGACTATTTATCGGGGAAGTGGTGTAGTATGGATTGTGGACTGTTTATGGGGAAGTGGTGTAGTATGGATTGTGGACTGTTTATGGGGAAGTGGTGTAGTATGGATTGTGGACTATTTATGGGGAAGTGGTGTATGAATTGTGGACTGTTTATCGGGGAAGTGTTGTATGGATTGTGGACTATTTATGGGGAAGTGTTGTATGGATTGTGGACTATTTATCGGGGAAGTGGTGTAGTATGGATTATGGACTATTTATCGGGGAAATGGTGTATGGATTGTGGACTATTTATCGGGGAAGTGGTGTATGAATTGTGGACTATTTATCGGGGAAGTGGTGTATTGATTGTGGACTATTTATCGGGGAAGTGGTGTATGGATTGTGGACTATTTATCGGGGAAGTGGTGTATGAATTGTGGACTGTTCATGGGGAAGTGGTGTATGGATTGTGGACTATTTATCGGGGAAGTGGTGTAGTATGGATTGTGGACTATTTATGGGGAAGTGGTGTATGGATTGTGGACTATTTATGGGGAAGTGGTGTATGGATTGTGGACTATTTATCGGGGAAGTGGTGTATTGATTGTGGACTATTTGTCGGGGAAGTGGTGTATGAATCTGATGTGTCTGATGTGGCAGAGAGGCGATGGCTGGGGAGAGGCTGAAGCAGAACCGCGATTTCTTCGATGACAAGTGGTCCAAGCATCGCATCATCACCAGCCTGGACTGGTCCTCACAGGTCAGGAACACGAGGGGGGAGAGTGTCTGCAAGGGGAGGGAGAAAGAGGATTGAATGTGTTGTTGGATAAGGTTACAGTGTTGATTCTAGAGCGCGCCCTTGCGGGATTCCCGCAATATTTTTCTGAAGGCCGCAAAAAATCGCGAAAGACGCGGCCCAAAAGCCGCAAAAAAAAAAGAGAACGAACGCGTTTTTGCACAACCAGCGCGGCTTCGCCGCTGCCGTGTGTATAGCCTCCTGAGCAATTCCTTTAGCCGAACGCGCGTTCTACCAAATTTTTTCATTGGCCGAGAAGAAGCAGTTGAGCCAATCAGCGGTACTGGCAGTTCAACAGTCCTCATGTCGGCTTCAACGATGAAGCGCGCGAAGCCAAACACACTGTTTTCTTTCGCCTTCACGAAGAAAAAACGCACTGATATATCTAAAGATCATCAGCTGGAAGCCGATAATGAGTCTACAGCCACCGTTACGGCTACTCAGTCAAGCGATAGCGTGTCTCAGCCGATCGACGCCGGAGGCGAAACGGTTGAAAGTGCCAGTGAACCCGAAGATCAGCAAGATAATGAAGATGGTGAAAACGAAGCCGATCCCTCCAGTTCGAAAACGGAGGAGCAGAAGAAACTCTACAAGGCGTTTCAAGAATCATGGTTGAAAGACAGACCCTGGTTAAAGAAGGAAGAAGATGGAAGCATGATGTGCTCCTTGTGCCTGAAACACACAAAAAAAAAGAACACGTTCACGAAGCCGGGGTGCAAGAACTATCGAACATCGACTCTGACACGGCATGTTCCGACTGTGAGCGTGGTTTCAGTGCCCAAAATGCCATCAAGACAGCCAGGAGAAACAGGCTGAAAGAAGACAGCCTCAATGTGCTGATGACCATCAAATGTGAAGGTCCTCCCATCAATGACCATGACTTCACAGCTGCTGCAGCAGAGTGGAAGCAACAGAAGGATAGGAGGATCTACAAGAAATGAATGGAGTTCTGTGGGCTGTACATATGTATAAAGCTTTTCAGTTGTGTATGGTGAAGGTGTACACAGTGACTTTTCACAGTTAAAGGGTTTTCTTAAGGTGATGGTATATAAATCTTGACAATAGTGATGGTCACTTCATATAAAGAGACTGAATTAATTGTGGGGTAGGCTTTGAGTTGTTGGATTCTATGATGAGGTGACAACAGACTTGCTCACTTGCTGTATGACTGCCAAGAAGGGAGCTCAGCTGAGTACATGCACCACCAGAAAAAGAAAGTCTTCTAAGGTATGTCAGAATGTGTGTGTACTCTGTGTGTGTGTGTGTGTGTGTGTGTGTGTTTCTGTAATAAAATGTTACTCGTTTCTTGTTTCTTTTTGTTGTTTTAGTTTACTTTGGCCATAATGTATTCATTGTGATTAAGCTTTAAAATCTGAATTTTCACGCGTTTTGAGGGCCTCCCATTTTCACCCTATGGGCCCCTTTTTTTATGCGAGGGGGCCCTTGGGCCCCCTTTTTTGAAATCCTAGAATCAACACTGAGGTTAACTGGCATCTCATCATCCCCCACAAAAAAAAAAAAAAAGGGGGGGGGGGGGGGAGGGGGCAGGGCTAGAAGGGGGAGGGCTATTTCTATTCTTTTTACCTCAGATCAAATACAGAATGGGTCATCACCCAAAAGGAACATGGGATTGAGGGAGGGAAGGATATGGGGTACAGTGCAGGTTGTGTACAGTGTGTGTGTCGTTGTTGTTTTCAATGAAAAAGTTGTTTTTGACTTAGCAGGAATTTACTCTTTAAGTTTCAAAATGGAGTGACTGAGGGCGGAAAATGCTCTTTAAGGTTTACAGGTATTTCATTTTTTCAGGAATTCCATCTCATCCGACTCTCTTCCCCCCTATCTCCCTGAACTTTTCTGGGTGGGTGTTGCACCTGCCAGTCATGGTTTAGGAGGAGGAAGGGAGGAGGTGGGTGGGGGGGAGGTGGGGGGTGGGGGGGGGGGGGGGGAGCTGAGGGGAAATAGCAGGGAGTTGTAGAAACTACCCTCCACCCATGCCCAACATCATCTCTCTGTATCCACCACCATACACCCCCCACCCCTGTCTATACCCTCCATTCCTGTGGTACAGATTGATCTCCCTTTCACAATGAAATGCGTGGATGTGGGAGAATGTGTTCCAGCCTGGGGACCGCCTGCTTTGATGGTGTATACATGTGTGCAGCATCCTGAACTGCTGCTAGCATCGTACAGCGCCAACGAGGACGCCACCAACGTGCCAGACGGCGTGGCGCTGATCTGGAACATCAGGTACAAGAAGGACACCCCGGAGTACATCTTCCACTGCCAGGTATGGCTGTTAGCTACAGCTTGGTGCAGGCACTGTCTCTGCTGATCTCTGTGAAACATCTTAATAGCTGCGACAAACCTAAGTTCAGCATATCTAGTGGATTCAGTTTTAACATTTCATTAACTGTCGTCGTGTTACCTGTTGTTTCCATTGTAACTCGCTAGAGCGCCAGACACACCTTGATGAAACTGGAGTACTTAAAAAAAAAAAAAAATTTAATATACAGGTCTTAATCATGCCAAGCTTTGTGTACAAATCCAGGTCTGGATATAGTTTGTTGTGTCTGTGTCTGTTTGTTTTTTTGTGTTGTTGAGGTTTATAAGCTGACCACTTGTGTCACGTACTCGGTGTCCGAAAATCGGGAATCCATCCGCAACATTGACACGTGCACCAAGTTCACACCTGCAGCTTGTCTTACACTGTGAAGTTTGAAGCAAGTGCAGACACGCCCACAGCATTGGTCTGTGCAGGTGTCTGAGCTGGTGTTGGCCAGTCAGGGGCACCAGGGGCATGAAACTGTGTTAGATGCTAGTTCCCTGTCACTTTTATTGAAAAGTACGCTCGTTAATGTTCGGAACATTCTTGGCTCAAGTCAAAGCGCTTTGCTAAGGATGGCCACTTTGAGACGTCTTCAAGAGGTACGTTTGAACTCTCAAAGCCTCCACACCTGTGCGAAAAAAAGGTAAGGAAACAAGAGCGCAGGATCAGCCTCAACAGCTGGAGTAGGACAGAGAGCAGTTCAGTGGTGTTGGCTGACGGGCAGAACAGGGCCGAACAGTAGAAGGTTAGGGAGGTGGACCAGGCGTACAGGTCAGATCTGCTGGGAAAGTGAAAAGCTTGGTACAAGCCTAGAAGATGAATGAGCTGGGCTCTCATGGACACACATGACGCATGCACACACAGTGCAGGACATGTTCACACATGTGCATGCATGCGTGTGTGCGCATGTGGCTCGCATTCACGCATACACTCACACATGCACGCACGCGCAACGCACGCACCCTCACACACCACACAATCTTTATGATTTAAAAAGAAATATGTAAGTTCTGTAATTTCACCATCAGATTAACTGTATTCCATGAAATTGTGTATGTGGGTTGTGTGTGTTTGTGTGTGTGAATCTGAATGACAGTTATGAAAAGCACAGTGGGTTTGCAGACGCAGCAAGGGAAAAGGAGTATCTTCATGCGCACATGATGTTGTTATCAAACGTACTGTCATGCACATCGTAAGGAGAAATAGTCATAAGTTGATATTGACGCTACACTAAAGCATTTATAGACAGATGTCATTCTCCTGCTGGCTGTAACCTGGTACTGTTTCGTGCGCTTTTTATGTCGGTCTTTTTCAAAGTCCAAAGAGGGCATATTTGTCAAAAAAGTTGCTTTCTGTTTTGCATGGTGTAGGAAAGAAAGATAGCTTTGCACTTATTGTTTGGCGTCATATACTGTACCATGTCAGACAATAGCATTCACGGCAGTTTTGTCAGCTCTGCCAGGCCGAAGTTTTTGTGTGGCTAATGCAGTAATAAGACAGTCGCGTGATGCCCACCGCTTCCGCCGTAGGAAGAAGCCAGTGTCAACCTCCCGTACCTCATTCTCTCTCGGCCTGCCGTCCAAGCAAGATAGTCTTGTGCTCTGTCTCGCCTTCTCTTTGCCGTTGTGTTAAGATAGCTTTGTGTTTGCTTATTTGTTGTGGCTTGCTCGCTTCACCCTTTTACTCTTGAGCCGATGGGGCTTTGGTTTGGTGCACTTTATTAACCTATTTTAACCGCGCCATCCTCGCCTTTGTGCCTTTGTCTCGGCACTCGCGACTTCGCCTTCCGTTCTTTCGATTTTCGAAATTTCGACCTCTTGTCTCCCCCCACTGGTGGCATTTTTTTGTTACCAAATTTATCACTGGAAAACGTTCTCATTACTAATGGTGCACATTTTTATACTCCTTGCTTTTTTTCGGGTACCCAGGGGTTTTACTCTTGTGCGCCATTGCGCGAATTTTACGACGACCCCTTCCCGGTCTCGATCGCCATCTTGTTGTCCCAGCGGTTGCCGTCTCCCCCATGTTGCCTGACCTCCACACTTGTTCGGCGGTACTCGGTTCCGGGCTATTTCCTGTACTTATTTATCATTATTCAGGTATAGTTTGTCTTGGATCTCTGATTACCAATTTGTGCAATTGTGTACCCCTTAGTAACATTAGTTTTTCGCCCTTTGTTTTCGCGTTTGGCTTTTTTCGGCACTCGCTTTTTCTCTTCATTTATGCACTCCAGTCCCCAAGAGGGGTTCGGTCTTTTTCCCCTGATCCCTTTTTTGTCTCCTTTTGCGATGTGCTTTCCCGTTGTTTGTCTCGCCCCCAGTGCCCAAATGGTGAAGGACTTGGGGCGAGCCGTCCTGTTCGGGAGTGCTCCCTTGCCCGGAGGACCCGGTGTCGATTCCAGGGCAATCGTCGCATATGATGGCGTAGGCCGGTGTGGGGAGGGTTCCGCGCGGGGACGCGGGCCCATCGTTACAAACCCTCCTCGGGCCCGTCGGGGGAAACCACGACGTTGCGTTGGGAAAAGCGAAAAGGCAATCGGCCTTTTATTGCCAAGGGTTTTTTTCTTTTTTACTGTAGAAATCCAAAGGCAGGCTCCTGAAAGGCCCCCTCCCCTTTCTTTTTCTTCCCGTCCCGGGCCCAAATCCCCGTTCCCCCTTGGTCGCACCAGGCCCTTCCTATAGGCGCTCCCGCCCTCGGCCCCCCGGGGAACCTTACGAGGGGGGCGGAGGCAAGGTGCGACTCGGGGCCCCAAATCACCGCCCGTCACTCGATCAGTTGGATCGTGGCGTTGTTCCCCCCCACTACCTCCGCTGCCCCCATCACGCTCTCCCCAACCGGTCCGATGCGCCCACCGGACCGGGAGGTATCACCCCGGTGGGGGGGTTGTGGGCGTCTTTGGTGGGTCTCCCCCCTGCCACAACCCCGGGTCGGGCGCAGGTGACTGGTGGGATCTGGCCCTCACCCGGAGGGTTTTCGCCCCCCGTGTTGTCGCCTTTCCCTAGGGGGTCAGGCGTTGGGGAGCGGATTTTTCGCCCCCCTATTGGGAAACGTCCGCGTCCTTTTCCTGGGGGGGGGGAGGATCGACCAGGGGACTGGGGGGGCCTTTGGTCCCTTGAGGTGGTCTCGTCATTTAAAGCCTTCCCAGTCCTTCCCGCGCCGGGGGGGCTGGGCTCCTTGCCACCCCCCGGGCCCACCCTCCCGCGGGGGGCCCGGCATGGACCGAAACCCGGGGGAGGAGGCGGGTGTCTCCCCCGGGGGGTACGAGAGAGCTGCCTTCTCGTACCACCCCGGTTGCCCAGGTTCCCCGGGCCCCGGGGAGGAAAACCTGCCCCGGGCCGCCCCCCTGGTACCCCCGGGGCCCGGTGGCTCCTGCCCCCGAGGGAAACCCAGGGGGGGCTGACACCCATTCTGACCCTTTTCGGTCGCATGTACACCCGGCTTTTTTTTGTGGACGACCTGGGTCCCCCCCCCTTTCCGGGCGTGTCCCGACGGCGCCCCCCTTTGTTGCTGTGAGTAGGAGCCACCAGGGCCCTTTCTCGTTTTTCCCTATCCCCAACGGGGGGGACTCCAGACCCCTGTCGCCCCCTAAAGGGGTTCTGAAATCCCTTTCGGAACATGACCCCCCGCCTGAGGGGGGTTTTTGGGGCCCCCTCCCCGTCTGGGCTTTTGCCTTGGAAAGTGGCCCCCAGATCTTGAAAGGTTTTCCCTCCCTTGACAACTTTTTTCCTTTGCCGTTACCCCGGGTTCCCCCCTCCCCCCAAGCTTCCGGCCTGGATAGTCGCCCCCCAGCCTCATCCTTGGGGGAAGATCGGCATCTTTCCCCAGGGGTGCAAGGCCGCCCCCTCCCCCGGGGAGACTTTTTGTCGCCCCCTAGCAGTCCAGTAGGGTTTTCCCGGCACGGCACGGGCCTCTGTGTCTTCAGCGCTGACGACATGGGGACAGATCTAGTTGTTTGGCGACCCCTGATGCGCTTTTTTTTACAAGATTCGAAAAATTTGGCTGGGGCGGACAGGCGCAGGAGTCATTTTAACTGCCTGTTGGCAGTGGAAATGCTGTACACCCGAAAATTTCCCCAGGCCGGCTGTCACGGTCCAACCCCCCAGGCGCCAAGTCGGCCTTCGGTGCTCCCTGGGGGGACCGTCGTGTTCGGTGCTATTCGATGCGATCCAGGGACTGACCCCCAAACCAAACCCTACCCCAGGCAGTCGCCTCCCCCACACCCGGCCCCCCAAAACGCCCCTAATATCCCTCTCTGCCAGCAGACCGGTCCGGGGTAATGGGGGGTGCCGTGGGGACCCCACCTTATTTTATTTTAAAGACGCTCCTACGTTCTCGCAAGAGGGGTTCCCAGTAAAAACGGAAAAGCAGTCTGTACTTGCCTGAAATCTGCTCGCAATGGGTTCGAAAGGCCCCTACCCTAGCAGAGACGTCGCTTTTGAAGTATTGATTTTTTTCAAGGTCTCGTCCTATTTTCCCATGTCTGTTTCGCGTCAAGAGGATATTGCTTCCCCCATTTTCCCGGGGTGTAGGCTCGGAAAAGCGGAAAATGTGCATTTCAGGCCTGGGTCAAGGTAAACAGTTTGGTTTCTAAAGGGTCCCCCAAAAAAACATTTCGTTTTTGTTCAGGTTTCAAAAGATCGCCCCTTTGGTCTTTGGGTGAAAACAAAAAATCATGTGACTATGGCCACAAAGCGCGGCTCGTATCTTTTTTCAAAGCGCGTTCGTGTTCCGTCTTTTCAAGTGATGGGTGGGGAGTGACATTTGTTCACCCCTTTAATTTCCCTCCAACTCGGGCTCCCACTCAGGGCCCCGGCCCAATCCACACCCCCAAAACCCACACTTTTTCCCCTTGGGGTTGTCCCAACCCCCAATTTTCGGCCTCCCCAGTAGCGATTAACCTCTTGGGCTGGCTTTGCCCACCCCCTGGTAGTTCCCGCCCGGAGGTTCCCCTCGCTAGTGGGGCCTTTATCTCCCACCTTCGACTTCTCCCCCTTCTTTGGCAAAAGGGCACTTTGTCCCCTTTGGGGTGTGGAGTCCCCGTCTCCTTTTTTCCCCCTAGGAGGTTCCCAAGCGACGCTTGGGGAGTTCCGCGTCGTTGGTCCCCCCCGACAGTGGAAACCCGACCATTCCCCCCGGGCCTTGGTTCGTTTGGGCCACGGAGGGTGGCTCGCCCCATCCACCCCCGGCCCCGGGTTCCCACTCCTCCCTTCCCCGGCCCGGAACTTTAAAAGACGCCTCCAACTCGGGCTGGGGGGCCATTTTGGGGCAGTCCGCCCCGGGGGTTTTGGGTCCTCCACTGCTCGTCTTCACATCAAAATCTTGGAAGGGGGCGGTCAGGTCGCCCTCCCCCACTTCCCCGTCCTGTCTCCCCCGTTTGTTTCCCTTTTCCCGGAAAACACTTCGGTAGCTTTTCATCAACAAGGGGGGGGGGGGGGGGGGGGGGCCCCTCCAGGCCCCTCCCCGTAAAGGGCCCCCCTCCCTGGTGTCCATGCGGGGGTCACCTTGCGCGAGCACATAGCAGGGCACACAATATCCTGGCGACACTTCGCCTCTCCGTCTTCCCCCCCGGTGGACCCTCAGCAGGTTTCCCCAACACCGTGTGGGAACATTGGTTCGACCCTGATGAATGTTTGCCCCGGTTCACTTTTGTTGCCAGTGTATGTGTTCCGGTCCCGGAACCCCGGGCTTTTTCCCCGACGCCCATCCCCTTCCCGGTCCGGGGCCTCATAGCTTACGCCTTCCCTCCCTTCCCGTCCTTTCCCAAGGGTTTGGAAAGGGGAGACTCGAGAGCCGGTATTTCTAGCCCCCTGGTGGCCCACTCGTCCTGGTTACCGGCCTCAAGTCCCTCACCACGCACCCCTCTTCGGTTTTTAAAAACCCGGGGGGACTGCTAGGAAACCCCTTGGGGCTCCCTCACGCCAATCCCAAACTTGGGGCCCCCACCCCCCGGGTTCGTGCCGCCCCCGGGTTGCGAGCAGCAAATCCCCCTCTCGGGGGACAGGTCCAGTCCCTCTCAAAATTTTCTCTATGCTGGGGGCCTCTCAGGGAACTCGAGACCTGCCTGTCCTCTGCAGAGCTAGCAAGAGTCCTTTACATTTACAGAGGGGAAAAAGGGTCTCATGGTGCGAAGAAAATTCGTCTTCCAATCGCCCCCCAAAATCCGATAGGAAATTTCCTGTCCCACCTTAAACCCCTCGGTTGCTCCATCGGGGTGCAGGTCGGGTTGCAGCCTCCGCCATTGGGCGGCCTTCCCTTGAGAAGACTTCTTCTCGGAGTTCCGAGGGGCTGCTCTTCGTGGGGCCCATCCCCTTGCGGTTCCCCCTTTGGGCCCCTTCACTTACTTGCGTCCCCCAGGAAAACCCCCCTTTGGCCTGTTCCTCCTTCCTTCGACCCTTTTGTCTATGGGATACCTTCCCCCTCGCCCTGCTTCCCCCCGAAGGCGAGGCGAGTCCATGCCCCTTGGGGGACCCCCGAGCTTGCCTTCCCAGGACGGGCCCCTCTTTTAAATTCCCTTTCCCCCTTCCTAGCTAAGAACCAGGACCCGGGGAGTGCCTCCCTTACCCCCGTATCCGCCCCCTGGCGGATACACTAGGGGGAGACCCTTTTTTGGACTTGCCCTTTGCCCCCCTGAGGTTCTAACATATGGGAAACGTGCGCCCAGGCGCGTTTTGCAAAGAGTCTCCTTACTTCCCTCAAACCCAGTAAAAGGGAAAACTTTGCTGGACTGTCTTAGGTGGTCTCCAAAACGGGCAGAACGGCCTATTCAGGCATCCAAGGACTCCCGTCTTGCCCCCGGGTCATGGCTAAGGGCTCGCCGCTTGGCAGCATTCCAGCATTGTTCCCCTGCGCCCCCCCCAGGAGGCAGCCTTCTGGCCTTCGGAAAAAACCTTCATAAAATTTTTTTAAGGGGGCATCCGCATGCCCGGGCTGATGGTTCTAAAGGGATATCCCTTTGTGGCGGCTAATGGCATCCATATGGGTAAACCCCCGGAACCCCTAGGGACTCGCCTCCCCCTTTTCCTATGAATTTGCTATTGTGGAAAGGTACAGTTTTTTGAGCCAAAATGGGGAGTTTGTATTTTACTCCCTGTTTGGTTTGTTTCTTCCTGTAGCTCTAATGCCCCCCCTCCCTTCCCCCCTAGCGCCCAAAGGTTTTTGGGGGTTCCTTGCGGCAGGCTGATGAATGATTCGGGGGTTGACACTGCTTTTCCTAGATGAATGAGGTTCGGGAGGTTGACACTGGTTCTTCCTACGGCGGGGGGGGGTGGGCATCACGTGACTGTCTTATTTCGATTAGCCAACAAAAATTCGGCCGGCAGGCTGACTAATGCGTGAATGCTATTGTTGACTGGTAAGTTTTATAGCCAAACAGGGGGTATAAAACAAACTCCCCCTTTTTATGGTTTGTTTCATTTGGCCTTTCTTTCGTGAGTTGTAGTCTACGTTTGGGGTGAAAGGGGGGGGGGGGGGGGGGGGGGGGGGGGGGGGGGGGGGGCTTTTTTTTTTTGTTGTTTGTTTTGTTTTTTTATGTTGTGTTGTTTTTGTAAGCAAAAGTGTGGGTTTTCTTGTACAAGCTTTTTCCAACACGGTTCATTAGAGATTAAAGTGGAGATGTCTTGTTATCCTCATATGCATACGTGTGTGGTGTGTGTGTGTGTGTGTGTGTGTGTGTGGTGTGTGTGTGTGTGTGTGTGTGTGTGATGCGTGTGTGTTTGTGTGATGTGTATGTGTGATGTATGTGTGTGTGTGTGTGCGTGTGTGTGTGATGCGTGTGTGTGTGTGTGTGATGGTTGTGTGTGTATGTGTGTGTGTGATGCGTGATGTGTGTGTGTGATGCGTGCGTGTGTGTGTGCAGTCCCCGGTGATGTCCAGCTGTTTCGCCAAGTTCCACCCCAACCTTGTGCTGGGCGGGACATACTCCGGGCAGATCGTCTTGTGGGACAACCGCGTCAACAAACGCACCCCCGTGCAGCGCACGCCTCTGTCTGCCTCCGCCCACACAGTCAGTCTATGCAACGTTCAGTGTGTGTCCGTCCGTCCGTCTGTCTGTCTGTGGGTGTGGGTGTGCGTCTGCCTGTCTGCTGTGTGTATGTGTGTGTCTGTCTGTCTGCTGTGGGTATGTGTGTGTGGGTGTGGGTGTGTGTGTGTTGACAGTGTATGTTTTGTTTGTGTGCGTGGATTACGCAGCATCCCAGTCCAAGACAAGTCTTGCAGGGCAGGAGTGGAGGGCCAGTGTGGTGGGGTGAAGCTGAAGTGGTCCTGGATGGACGTGTGGAGGACATGACAGATGGTGGAACACCTCTATACCTGTCGCGCGTGACGCGTTCTCTTCATTTCCAAGGTTTGCCGTCAGTGGGATTTTTGCAAAGGCGACGTTTCTTAATCCCACGTTGTAGGCAGCCACATTCTGCCTGCATGGATGTCTAGGTGACACCAGTGTGCATGTGTGTTGTTTCTGTTTCACCAGCAAAACATTGGCCTGCTTTGTACAACATTGGCCTACTTTGTACAACATTGGCCTACTTGAAAAACATTGGCCTACTTTGAAAAACATTGGCTCTTTTGCAAAAATTGGCCTCCTTTGCAAACATTGGCCTCTTTTGCAAACATTGGCCTCCTTTGCAGAACATTAGCCTCCTTTGCAAACATTGGCCTCCTTTGCAGAACATTGGCCTCTTGCAAACATTGGCTCTTTTGCAAACATTGGCCTACTTTGCAGAACTTGGCCTCCTTTGCAAAACATTGGCCTCCTTTGCAGAACTATTGGTCTCCTTTGCAAACATTGGCCTCCTTTGCAAACATTGGCCTTTGCAAACATGGGCTCTTTTGCAAACATTGGCCCCCTTTGAAAAACTTTGGGGCCTTCTTGAAAACGTTGGCCTACTTTGCAAAAAATTGCCAAAATTCTTCTGAAAGAGGGAAAGGGGAAAAAAATTTTGTATGAAAGATTTCTTACTGCGGGCATGCTTTTCATGGGAATCCTAAAAACCATCTCCAGAATTTGGAGGGGCTGGAAGGGGGGCCCGGAGGGAACCTTGAAAGGGAGGGCCCCAGAACAATGGGGGGAACTGGAGCCCTGACCAAGGGGACCTGAAAGAGACAGTCAAAAAATTACGGGGGGGACTGGAGCCCTGACCAGAGGGTGCCCTGAAAAAAGGAAAAGAACTACCAGGGGAAACCCTGGAGGGGGGGCCCGGGGGGTGACCAAAAAGAGCAGAACTCCCGGGGGACTGGGTCTGACCAGGGGGTTGACCTAAAAAGAGGGGTCAAAACTACAGGGGAATGGGTTTTTGACCAGGGGGCCCCCTGAAAGAGCCCAGAACAACCGGGGACGGGGAGTTGCCCAAAGGGGGGTGCCCGAAAGAGACGGTCAGAACTACGAGGGACTGGAGTCGACCAGAGGGAGACCTGAAAGAGACAAAAACAACCAGGGGACGGGGAAGATTTTTCCGAGGGTGACCTGAAAGGGGACAGTCAGAACTACCGGGGAACGGGTCTGCCAGGGGGGAAACCTGAAAAAAGACAGAACAACCAGGGGAGGGATTTCTGCCAGAGGGTGACCTGAGCCAGCCCTTTTCCCCACCGGGCTGTGTCCAGCAGTGAGAATCAGCCCTTAAAACTTGAGGAAAAGGGATCTGACCCTTTGGGAAACCCTTGAGCCCACCCTGCTTTTTTTTGTTTTTTTTTTTTTCCCGGACGAGGGCAGAGGGGTGGGGGTTTCCCTCGCTGCCCAATGCAGTTGCCAGGGCAACATTTTTTTCCCCCGGGCCTTCGGGTTTTCGTGATGAAACCCCCCTTGTCGTCTTTTTTGAAGGGATTTTTTCCGTCCCCAATGATGGGAAAAAACCCACCACCATCCTGAAAATTGTCAACCATTCCAAACGAAATCCACGAAAAGGGAAAAAAGAACGCTTACAAGGGAAAACCCTTCCCCAAATCAAAGCCCCATTTTGGAGACCAAACTCTGTTCCGGTAAATCACCCTTTGTCTGCTTTTTCGATTTTTTTTTTTGGGACCGGGGGAAACCAAACACTTAAAAAAAAACAAGAATTTTTAAAACCCGTCCAAGCACTATCGCGAACAAAAAACCGGAAAAATTGTTGCCATGATGCATGTGCGGGGGGTTTCCCCTTTTTTTAACAAGTTCACTTTCTTTTGGGGCCGTGATGCTGTGTTTTGGAAAGGGACACTGGTTAGGGCCGACACTGGGCATACCCGAGGAAGGGCTAGAGAAAAAATGGGTCTTTTGGTTTTTCGTCTTTCTGTCAGTACCCGGTTAATGTGTATATGTGGGCGTGTGTTTCTGTTGTATTTTTTTTAAAAATTTTTCTGTGATTTTGTTTTGTTGTTTGTTTTGTGGTGTGTGTGTGTGGGTGTGTTGTGGTGTGTGTATTTTGGTGTTTGGGGTGTGTGTTTGGATGTGTTTGTGTGGTGTGGTGGTTTGTGTGGGGGTGTTTGGGGGGGTGTGTGTTTGTGTATGTGTTGGGATGTGTTTTGGTGTGTTGGGGTTTTAAAAATGTGTGTGGGTGTGTGTGTGTGGGGTGTGTGGGGTGTAAAGGTTGTGTGTGTGTGTGTGTGGTGGTGTCGGGGTCCTGTGTTGTTGGGGTCCCGTGTGTGTGTGTGGGGCTGTGTGTGTGTTGTGTAAAAAGAATACATATAGAGCAGTGTTTTTGGGTGTGGTGTGGGGTTTTTGTGGTGTGGGGTGTGTGTGGGGGGGTGTTGTGTGCGTGTACAAGAATACATATAAAGCTTTTTTGGGGTTGGGGTGTGTGTGTTTTTTTTTTTTCCCGGGGGGGGGTGGGTATATATATTATATATAAGCATGTGTTAAAAACGACCCCTAAAATTTTGTGCATTTAGTTTGTAGGTTTAAAAATGGATGGATAGTTGATGAATGCATGCAACCAGGCCTTTTATTAAAGGCAACAGTGGGTCTTCTGCCTGCCTCTGACATGAATTTTTGCGGCATAGGAGGAATTTCAACTAAGGGCTGCCCGAGAAGTTTAAACAAAAACAAGCCCCCCCGCCCAATAAAAAAAGGGATTCTTTTGTCAAACACACACCCCCCCACACACCACTTTCAGGTTTTTTGGGCAAACGGTCCTGTCTTTCTTTTTCAAAAACACACACACACACACAAGCACATGCACAAAACCCCAAAAGTTTAGATCACACATACACACTTACAGACTTTCCCCAAAGATACCCGAAAACACTTTCACACCACACACACATTTTAAAACCACACAAAAATACACAAAAACCACACAAAAAACCCCACACAACACACAAACCACACACACCACACACACACACCCCATACTTGCACATGCACCGGGACACAAAACAAACAAGCACGCAATTTTTTGCGCACCCGCTTTCAAAGCAAAGCACCACGGGTGCACGAAAACACAAAACACACAACCCCAACACACCCACACCCCCCACCAGGGTTTTTTATGTCAAAAAAAAGCCCCAAACAAATAAACCCCCTCCCCTATTCCTTTCCCCCCCCCCCTCCTCCCCCCCCACCCCCAATTTTTAAAAAAAAACCCCAAAAAAAACCCTAAACCATGTATTTCCTTTCCCGTCCCGGGCCCCGCCCCCCCAGCACCCTTTTGTACTGCGTTACGGGGGTGGGGACGAAAAACCCCAAAACCCTCTTTCGGTGGCCAATAGGAAGCGGGGCTCGTGGAATTACATTTTCGGGCCCCAGGGCCGGGGGCGGCATGGGCGGCGCCAACCCGTAAAGGGGGCCGAACCGGTTCAGCTTTCCGGGGGGGGAGCCAAAACTTCCCTCGTCGGCCCGGGGGCAGGGGGGGTTTTAAACGAGGAACCCGGAAAGGGTTGGGGGGGGGGGGGGGGTTGAGGGGGGGGGGGGGTGTGGGGTTTTAATTTTTGGGGGGGGGGGGGTTGGGGGGGTTTTTTGGGTGGGGGGGGGGGTTGGGGGGGGGGAGGGGGTTTTGGGTTGGGGTTGGGTGTGGGGGGTGAGGTTTTGGGGGGGGGGGTTGGGGGGGGGTGGGGGGTTTTTGGGGGGGGGGGTCTTGGGGGGGGGTGTGGGGGGAAAGGGGCTTTTTTGGGGGAAAAGGGGGGGGAGGGGTTGGGTTGGGGGGTTCAGGCCCAGGTTGGCCAAAGGTTTTTTTTTTTTTTTAAAATTTTTTTGGATAAAAAAAAAAAACCCCAACAATAAAAAATTAAAAACAAAAAAAACCAATTTAAAAAGGAAATGGGGGGGAAGGGGGGATCGCGTTGTTTGTACCCAAGGGGACGGGGGGGTTTTTTGCCTTTACCATGTTAATTGCCTTTTGGGGGGGGAAAAAAAAAGAAAGGGGGGGTAAAAGTTTTTTTGGACAAAGGGTAAATAACTCCCCAAACGCCTTTTTTTCCCGAAATGCTTTTCCGCATTCGGTTTTAAAAGTACCACGTTGATTAATTTTTTTTTTTGCCCTAATTCCTTTGGCCCTTCCCATTTCCGTTTCTTTTTCTGTAAACCCCGGGGTTTTTTTTTTAATTTTTTTCCTCTGGTTATTCCCGAAAATTTTTTTCTTTTTTAAGGGAAAAAACCGGGGGGGGCCGCAAAATTAAGTTGTACTGTCAAAATTGGGAAATTTTCTACGTGAAAAATTTTTAAAAAATACTGTAACCCCCAAGAGCAGGTTTTGGGAGCTCTGAAAGTGTAACGAGTCATTGGAGTATGTCAAAGGTAATTTTATTTGTTCAATGTGCACATTTATTTCGTGGGGGTTGGGGTGGGGGAAAGGGAAGTGTGGGGTAGGAGGGGGTTTTTGGGTTTTTTTTTTGATGGGATTGGAAAGGGGGAGGGGGGGGAAAATTGTGTGTGTGTGAGTATGGGTTAAATTTTGGAGGACTAGCAAACCAAAAATTTTCATGTATGGATGTTTATGTAAGTGCAAAAAGAGTTTGGGGGAAAACTGTAGGAGGCCCGAGATAAGATAAATAATGTTGCTTATAGCCCCCACCGACCGCAAAGGGCCACATCAGGGCGTCACCACTTTTAAAAACAACTCACCCGTCATTTTCCCCCCCAAAAAAAAAAAAAAAAAAAAAAACAAAAAAAAAAAAAAAAACAAAAAAACACCTTTAAAACCCTATCTTTAAAAGAAGGGCTACAAACGCACCAGAAATTGCCCTTAAAAATTTTTTGTGCTGAAAAAACTTTTAAAACAAAAATGAAAAAATTTTAACCCCTCTCAAAAACTCAAGGGTCCCCGTCAGGCGGGACAAACCCTTGAACAGGATCTTTAAAGGACCCGCCCAAAAAAGTTTGTTTTCTCCCCTTTGTGCAAAAACCCAAAACTCTAAAAAAACATGTTTTCCCTTGTGGGGTGGCGGCCCTGGGCATGGGAAAACACCACAGCTTCTTCACTTTTTAAAAAGGGAAGAAAGGGGGAAAATTCGAAAGGGCCGGGGGGCAGCCGGGACGAAAAACCCTTTCCCTTTTTAAAGACCCCCCGACGTAGATGGGAGGGAAATCCTTAAAGGTTTTACGGATTTTGAAAAGTTTGTTATTCATCTGTGTGTTTTCCCAAACCTCCCGCCAGAGGTCTCTCACCCAAAACTTTTTAAATTTTTTGGGTTTTACAATCTGAGCGGGGGTTAATTTTTGGAAATTTCCCCCTTTGTGGCGTTCTTGGGTAAAAAATTTAACCCCTTTCGTTCCCGCCCATGCCAAAAATTGGGCCCGGGAAAGTAATTTGTAACCATCCGCCTTAAATTGGGTTTAAAAAGGGTTAAAAAAAAAATAAAAGTTCTGGATCTGAAGGGGGCGGCCATCTAAGGGCCCCCCAAAACTGACAGCGAATCCACAGAACCCGAAAGTCCCTTTAAAAGAAAGTGAATTTCTTCAAAAACCAGTACCAGAAACTTTAAGTTCAGCAGAATAGACCGAAGCATCGGAAAGGATAGTTCCAAAAATTTTTGGAAGGGGCCCCCCGGGCAAATTTGGCTGAAAAGGCCCCTCCCCCCTCAAATTTGGAAACCCTCTTGAAAACCCTTTTTTAAAGGTGGGAATTTGAACAGACTCAGCATACAACGCCCTTTTACGCCCGGGGCTTGGTTTGGAAATCTTTACGGAAAAAGGCTGTTTGAGCTAGTGTGGTGTGGGTTTTTTTTTGTTTGGGTTTTTTTTTGTTGTTTTTTTAAATCTGCATGGTTTTTTAAATCTCAAAAACCCGTGGTTGGGTTTCTGCTTCTTTACTGAAAACCCCGACTCGTTGGGCCCGCGCTGTCTCCCCTTTTTTCGCAAACAGGATCAACGGGCCCACGAAAGGGCACCAGGGCCCCATCACGGCCCTCGGGCAAACCCCCCGCGGGCGGGCCAGATCGACCCTTTTCCCCCTACTTTTCCCCAAACCCCCTCCTTTTAATTTGGCCCGGGCAAGTTTGTTGGGAAAATCCAAAGGGGTCTTTGAGGGCCGTTGTCAAAAATGGGGGTAATTCAAGGCAGTTTAAGTTGTGGAACTCAGGGGGAGTCTTTTGACAGTCGCGTCATCACTTTTGTTTGGGCGGTTTAAAATTGTGGAACTCAGGGTGAGTTTTTGACATCGTCATCATCCCCTTTTTATTGGACGGGGCAAATTGTGGAACTTTAAGGTGAGGGCTTTTGGGCAGTTGTGTCAAACACTTTTGATTGGACGGTCAAGTTGTGGAACATCAAGGGGAGTCTTTTGAAAAGTCCTCAACATCATTTTGAAATTTGGGTGGTCAAGTAAGGGGAAATCAGGGGAGTCTTTTGACAGGCGTCATCGGCACTTTTGATTGGACGGTCAGGGTTTTGGAACATCAGGGGGGGAGTCTTTTTTACAGTCGTCGTCATCACTTTTGATTGGACGGTCAAGTTTTTGGAGCATCAAGGTGACTCTTTTTACAGTTGGGCGTAAACACTTTTGATTTTTGGGCGGTAAAATTGTGGAAAATTTAAGGTGAATCCGGTTTTTTAGAGTCGTCCCATCAAAATTTTGAGATTCAAAATTTAGATTGAGTTTCCCAAAAAAGTTTATAAAATTTTTTGGAATCGACAAATTTTGTTTTAAATTTATTTTGAAGTGGGGAAAAAAATAAAGGGGAAAAGGTAGAAACTTGCAAGCTTTTAAATTTTTTAAAAGGTGTCCCCTGAAAAAATGAATGGAAAAATTGCCCAAATCAATTCCCCGCTCCCCCTCTACAGCTGTCATCCTGTTTAAGTTAAGGGATCGAAAGGGGTTGGGCGGGTGCCCCCCCCCCTTTTTCCCCCCCCCCCACCCCCCCCCTCTCCCCCCTCCCTGCTCCCCCCCACCCCACCCTTTTTACTGTCATTTTTCATCTCATCGGGTTTTTTTCGCCAAAAACAAGGTGTTTCCTAATGATGCCGCTCCAAAAACAATCAACGCTCGTTTTTTTTTTTCCAAACCCTGCCCCCCCCCCCCCCCCCCCCCCCCCCCCCCTCCCTTCCTTCCCCCCCCTCTCCCACTGGTCATTAGAATTTTTTTCATTTCTTTTCTGGGAAAGTTCCCTGCTTTTGGAAAGGGTTTCGGTTTTACAAGTACAAATTCCAAGGGAGGGGAACATGAAAAAGACGTGAGGGGCATTGAACCTTTCCTCAACCTTCCCCCTTTCCCACCCTCCTGAAAACCCCCGTGTTTATTCCCGTGCTCTTTCCTACCCTCCTGAAAAGCCCCCCCCCGGTCAGGTTGATGGTTGTGGGAGGTAGCCATGTGTGATGTGAGCTTCTGATGTGGATGGTCAGGTTGAAGTGGTTTGTGGGAGGTAGCCATGTGTGATGTGAGCTGTTGATGTGGATGGTCAGGTTGAAGTGGTTTGTGGGAGTAGCCATGTGTGATGTGACTGTCTGATGTGGATGGTCAGGTTGAAGTGGTTTGTGGGAGGTAGCATGTGTGATGTGAGCTGTTGATGTGGATGGTCAGGTTGAAGTGGTTTGTGGGAGTAGCCATGTGTGATGTGAGCTGTCTGATGTGGATGGTCAGGTTGAAGTGGTTTGTGGGAGGTAGCCATGTGTGATGTGAGCTGTCTGATGTGGATGGTCAGGTTGAAGTGGTTTGTGGGAGGTAGCCATGTGTGATGTGAGCTGTCGGATGTGGATGGTCAGGTTGAAGTGGTTTGTGGAGGTAGCCATGTGTGATGTGAGCTGTGGATGTGGTCGGTGGATGGTCGGTTGAGGTGGCTTGGATGCCCATGGTGGGGGGGGGGGGGCGTTGTGCAAGCTCTTTCCTTCAGTCAGGGCACTTACTGAAGACAAGAGGAAACTGGGTGGTTTACGTCTAAGCTGTGTCCAAAGAACTCGTCAACAGGCACATCTTTCATGTGCCCTGTGCTGCTGTCACAGCAGAGGGCTCCACCCAGAAGCAAGCTTCTGCTCCAACATGTAGGAAATGAGCACCAGAGGGGCACCTGTTCCCCGGCTGTCCACAGGTCAACTAGTCCAGAGAATGGGTAGTTCTGTCTGTCAGTAGATC
>JAFLJL010016072.1:0-10476 GCA_018398815.1 Conus ventricosus | reverse complement strand
CACACACAGACATCACTCTCTCACACACACACACACATCACTCTCTCTCACACCACACAGACATCACTCTCTCTCACACACACACAGACATCCTCTCTCACACACACACCCATCACTCTCTCACACACACAGACATCACTCTCTCTCACAACACAGACATCACTCTCTCACACACACACAGACATCACTCTCTCACACACACACACAGACATCACTCTCTCTCACACACACACAGACATCACTCTCTCTCACACACACACAACATCACTCTCTCTCACACACACACAGACATCACTCTCTCTCACACACAGACATCACTCTCTCTCACACACACACACACAGACATCACTCTCTCTCACACACACACCCATCACTCTCTCTCACACACAAGACATCACTCTCACACACACACACACACACACAGAGACATCACTCTCTCTCACAGACACACAACATCACTCTCTCTCACACACACAGACATCACTCTCTCTCACACACACACACAGACATCACTCTCTCTCACACACACAGACATCACACTCTCTCACACACACAGACATCACTCTCTCTCCTCACACACACACACAACATCATCTCTCTCACACACACAGACATCACTCTCTCTCACACACACACACAGACATCACTCTCTCCACACACACACAGACATCACTCTCTCTCACACACAACACTCCCTCTCTCACACACACACACACAGACATCACTCTCTCCACACACACAACCATCACTCTCTCTCACACACACAGACATCACTCTCTCACACACACACACACACACACACACCAGAGAGAGACATCCTCTCTCTCACACACACACAGACATCACTCTCTCTCACTCACACAGACATCACTCTCTCTCACACACACAGACTCACTCTCTCTCTCACACAACCATATCACTCTCTCACACACACACAGACATCACTCACTCTCAACACACACACATATCACTCTCTCTACACACACACATCCATCACTCTTTCTCTCACACACACAGACATCACTCTCTCACACACACAACATATCACTCTCTCACACACACACAGACATCACTCCTCTCACACACACACAACATATCACTCTCTCTCATCACACACACAGACATCACTCTCTCTCACACACACAGACATACACATATCACTCTCTCTCACACCACAGACATCACTCTCTCTCTCACACACAGACATCACTCTCTCTCACACACACAGACATCACTCTCACACACACAGACATCACTCTCCACACACACACAGACATCACTCTCTCACACACACACAGATATCACTCTCTCACACACACAGACATCACTCCTCTCCTCTCTCATACACAGACATCACTCTCTCACACACACACAACATCACTCTCTCTCTCACACACAGACATCACTCTCTCACACGCACACACAGACACCACTCTCCTCTCACACACACAGACATCACTCTCTCACACACCCACACACAGACATCACTCTCTCACACACACACACACACACATCATCACTCTCTCACACACACACACAGACATCACTCTCTCTCACACACACACACACACACACACATCACCTCTCTCACACACACACACACACACAGACAATCACCTCCTCTCACACACACAGACATCACTCTCTCACACACACACAGACATCACTCTCTCACACACACACAGACATCACTCTCTCTCACAACACATATCACTCTCTCACACACACACACAGACATCACTCTCTCTCACACACACACACACATCATTTCCTCAAAATCATCACACAGACATCACTCTCTCACACACACACAGACATCACTCTCTCACACACACACAGACATCACCTCTCTCACACACACACATATCACTCTCCACACTCACACAGACATCACCTCTCTCTCATCACACACACACAGACATCACTCTCTCACACACACACACATATCACTCTCCACACACACACACACACAGACATCACTCTCTCTCCTCACACACATCACTCTCTCAACACACACAACATCACTCTCTCTCACACACACACACAGACATCACTCTCTCACACACACAAATCACTCTCACCACACACACAGACATCACTCTCTCACACACACACCAGACATCACTCTCTCACACACACACAAATCACTCTCTCACACAGACACACAGCACACACCACACACACCACACACACACACACACACACACACACACACACACACACACACACAACATATCACTCTCTCACACACACACACAGACATCACTCTCTCACACACACACACAGACATCACTCTCTCCACACACAGAAATCACCCTCTCTCACACACACACAACAGACATCTCTCTCACTCACACACACACACACACACCACCCCCACACACACACACACCATCACTCTCTCTCTCACACACACACACACACAGACATCACTCTCTCTCTCACACACACACAGACGAACATCACTCTCTCACACACACACAGACATCACTCTCTCTCACACACAGACATCACTCTCCTCTCACACAGACACAGACAGAGACATCACTCTCTCACCACACACACAGACATCACCTCTCTCCACACACAGACATCACTCTCTCTCACACACACAACACACACAGACATCACTCTCTCACACACACACAGACATCACTCTCTCTCACCACACACACACACACACAGAGACATCACTCTCTCTCACACACACACAGACATCACTCTCTCTCTCACACACACACACAGACATCACTCTCTCTCTCCCCACACAAACATCACTCTCCTCACACACACACAAGACATCACTCTCTCTCACACACACACAGACATCACTCTCTCACACACACACAGACATCACTCTCTCTCACACACACACAAGAACATCACTCTCTCACACACACACAGACATCACACTCTCTCTCTCTCACACACACACACAGAGACATCACTCACTCTCTCTCACACACACACACACAGACATCACTCTCTCTCACACACAACACACAGACATCACTCTCTCTCCACACCACACACAGACATCACTCTCTCTCACACACACACACACAGACATCACTCTCTCTCTCACACACACAGACATCACCCTCTCTCTCACACACACACAGACATCACTCTCTCTCACACACACACACACACAGACATCACTCTCTCTCACACACACACACAGACATCACTCTCTCTCACACACACACACACACACATCACTCTCTCTCTCTCTCTCACACACACACAGACATCATCTCTCTCTCCTCTCACACACACACACACACACACACACACAGACATCACTCTCTCTCTCACACACACACGCACACAGAGACATCACTCTCTCACACACACACACAGACATCACTCTCTCTCTCACACACACACACACAGACATCACTCTCACACACACACCACACACAGACATCACTCTCTCTCTCTCTCACACACACACACACAGACATCACTCTCTCACACACACACACAGACATCACTCTCTCTCACACACACACAGAGACATCACTCTCTCTCTCTCTCACACACACACACACACAGAGACAACATCTCTCACACACACACACACACACACACACACAGACATCACTCTCTCTCTCTCTCACACACACACACACACACACAGACATCACCTCTCTCTCTCACACACACACAGACATCACTCTCTCTCTCATCACACACACACACACACACACACACACACACACACACAGAGACATCACTCTCTCACACACACACACAACATCACTCCACACACACACACACACACACACACACACACACACACACACAGAGACATCACTCTCTCACACACACACACAGACATCACTCTCTCTCTCTCTCTCACACACACACATCACTCTCTCTCTCACACACACACACACACACAGACATCACTCTCTCTCACACACACACAGACATCACTCTCTCTCACACACACACACAGACATCACTCTCTCACACACACAGACATCACTCTCTCTCTCACACACAGACATCACTCTCTCACACACACACAGACATCACTCTCTCTCACACACACACAGACATCACTCTCTCTCACACACACACAGACATCACTCTCTCTCACACACACACCCATCACTCTCTCACACACACAGACATCACTCTCTCTCACATACACAGACATCACTCTCTCACACACACACACACAGACATCACTCTCTCTCTCACACACACAGACATCACCTCTCTCACACACACACACAGACATCACTCCTCTCACACACACACAGACATCACTCTCTCTCACACACACACAGACATCACTCCTCTCTCTCACACACACACACAGACATCACTCTCTCTCACACACACACCCATCACTCTCTCTCACACACACAGACATCACTCACACACACACACACACACACACACACACACACACACAGACATCACTCTCTCTCACACACACAGACATCACTCACTCTCACACACACAGACATCACTCTCTCTCACACACACACACAGACATCACTCTCTCTCACACACACAGACATCACTCTCTCTCTCACACACACACACAGACATCACTCTCTCTCTCACACACACAGACATCACTCTCTCTCACACACACACAGACATCACTCTCTCTCACACACACACAGACATCACTCTCTCTCACACACAGACATCACTCTCTCTCACACACACACACACACAGACATCACTCTCTCTCACACACACACCCATCACTCTCTCTCTACACACACAGACATCACTCTCTCTCACACACACACACACACACACACACACACACAGAGACATCACTCTCTTCTCACACACACACAGACATCACTCTCTCTCACACACAGACATCACTCTCTCTCACACACACAGACATCACTCTCTCTCTCACACACACACATACACTCGCTCACACACACACAGACATCACTCACTCTCACACACACAACACACATCACTCTCTCTCACACACACACCCATCACTCTCTCTCTCTCACACACACAGACATCACTCTCTCACACACACACATATCACTCTCTCACACACTCACAGACATCACTCACTCTCACACACACACACATATCACTCTCTCTCACACACACACAGACATCACTCTCTCTCTCACACACACAGACATCACTCTCTCACACACACACACAGACATCACTCTCTCACACACACACACACACACACATATCACTCTCTCTCACACACACAGACATCACTCTCTCTCTCACACACAGACATCACTCTCTCTCACACACACAGACATCACTCTCACACACACACAGACATCACACTCTCACACACACACAAGACATCACTCTCTCACACACACACCAGATATCACTCTCTCACACACACAGACATCACTCTCTCTCTCACAACACAGACATCACTCTCTCACACACACACAGACATCACTCTCTCTCTCACACACAGACATCACTCTCTCACTACGCACACACAGACACCACTCTCTCTCACACACACAGACATCACTCTCTCACACACCACACACACAGACATCACCTCTCACACACACACACACACAATCACTCTCTCACACACACACACAGACATCACTCTCTCTCACACACACACACACTCACATCACTCTCTCACACACACACACACAGACATCACTCTCTCTCACACACACAGACATCACTCCTCACACACACAGACATCACTCTCTCTCACACACACACACATCACTCTCTCACACACACACAGACATCACTCTCTCACACACACACAGACATCACTCTCTCTGACACACACATATCACTCTCTCACACACACACAGACATCACTCTCTCTCACACACACACACATCATTTTCTCACACACACACAGACATCACTCTCTCACACACACACACAGACATCACTCTCTCACACACACACAGACATCACTCTCTCTCACACACACACACACATATCACTCTCTCACACACACACAGACATCACTCTCTCTCTCACACACACACAGACATCACTCTCTCACACACACACACATATCACTCTCTCACACACACACACACAGACATCACTCTCTCTCTCTCACACACATATCACTCTCTCATACACACACAGACATCACTCTCTCTCTCACACACACACACAGACATCACTCTCTCACACACATATCACTCTCACACACACACAGACATCACTCTCTCTCACACACACAGACATCACTCTCTCACACACACACATATCACTCTCTCACACAGACACACACAGACATCACTCTCTCTCACACACAACACAGACATCACTCTCTCACACACACACACATATTATTATCACTCTCTCACACACACACAGACATCACTCTCTCACACACACACACAGACATCACTCTCTCTCACACACAGAAATCACCCTCTCTCTCACACACACACAACAGACATCTCTCCTCTCTCACACACACACACACACACACACACACACACACACACATCACTCTCTCTCTCTCTCTCACACACACACAGACATCACTCTCTCTCTCACACACACACAGACAGAGACATCACTCTATCACACACACACAGACATCACTCTCTCTCACACACAGACATCACTCTCTCTCTCACACAGACACAGACATCACTCTCTCACACACACACAGAGACATCACTCTCTCTCACACACAGACATGACTCTCTCTCTGACACACACACACACATCTCACACACACACATACACACAGACAGAGACATCACTCTCTCACACACACACACAGACATCACTCTCTCTCTCACACACACACACACAGACATCACTCTCTCTCACACACACACAGACATCACTCTCTCTCTCACACACAGACATCACTCTCTCTCACACACACACACAGAGAGACATCACTCTCTCTCACACACACAGACATCACTCTCTCTCTCTCACACAGACATCACTCTCTCACACACACACAGACATCACTCTCTCTCACACACACACAGACATCACTCTCTCACACACACACAGACATCACTCTCTCTCACACACACACAGAGACATCACTCTCTCTCACACACACACACACACACAGACATCACTCTCTCTCTCTCTCACACACACACACACACAGAGACATCACTCACTCTCTCTCTCTCTCACACACACACACACACACACACACACACACAGACATCACTCTCTCTCTCTCACACACACACACACAGACATCACTCTCTCTCTCTCACACACACACAGACATCACTCTCTCACACACACACACAGACATCACTCTCTCTCACACACACACACACACACACAGACATCACTCTATCACACACACACAGAGACATCACTCTCTCACACACACACACAGACATCACTCTCTCACACACACACAGACATCACTCTCTCTCACACACACACACAGAGACATCACTCTCTCTCACACACACACAGGGACATCACTCTCTCTCACACACACACAGACATCACTCTCTCTCACACACACACAGACATCACCCTCTCTCTCACACACACACACAGACATCACTCTCTCTCTCACACACACACACACAGACATCACTCTCTCCACACACACACACAGACATCACTCTCTCTCACACACACACACACCACTCTCTCTCTCTCTCACACACACACACACAGACATCACTCTCTCTCTCTCACACACACACACACACACACACACACACAGACATCACTCTCTCTCTCACACACCACACACACACACACAGACATCACTCTCTCACACACACACACAGACATCACTCTCTCTCACACACACACACACACACACACAGAGACATCACTCTCTCTCTCTCACACACACACACAGACATCACTCTCACACACACACACACACACATCACTCTCTCTCTCTCTCACACACACACACACAGAGACATCACTCTCTCACACACACACAGACATCACTCTCTCTCACACACACACAGAGACATCACTCTCTCTCTCACACACACACAGAGACAACACTCTCTCACACACACACACACACACACACACACAGACATCACTCTCTCTCTCTCTCTCACACACACACACACACACACACAACACACACACACACATCACTCTCTCTCTCACACACACACAGACATCACTCTCTCTCTCTCTCTCACACACACACACACACACACACACACACACACACAGACATCACTCTCTCACACACACACACAGACATCACTCTCACACACACACACACACACACACACACACACACACACACACAGAGACATCACTCTCTCACACACACACACAGACATCACTCTCTCTCTCTCTCACACACACACACACATCACTCTCTGTCTCTCTCTCACACACACACAGACATCACTCTCTCTCTCCCACACACACACAGACATCACTCTCTCACACACACACACAGACATCATTCTCTCTCTCTCACACACACACACACACACACACAGAGACATCACTCTCTCTCTCACACACAGACAGACTGAGGCATCACTCTCTCACACACACACACACAGACATCACTCTCTGTCACACACACACACACACACACAGACATCACTCTCTCACACACACACACAGACACATCACTCTCTCACACACACACACACACACAGAGACATCACTCTCTCTCTCTCTCTCACACACACACACACACAGACATCACTCTCTCTCACACACACACACACACAGACATCACTCTCTCTCACACACACACACACACAGACATCACTCTCTCTCTCACACACACACACAGACATCACTCTCTCTCTCACACACACACACAGACAGAGACATCACTATCTCACACACACACAGACATCACTCTCTCTCTCTCTCACACACACACACAGACATCACTCTCTCTCTCTCTCACACACACACACAGACAGAGACATCACTCTCTCACACACACACACAGACATCACTCTCTCTCACACACACACAGACATCACTCTCTCACACACACACACACACAGAGACATCACTCACACACACACACACACACACACACACACACACACACACACGTCACTCTCTCTCTCACACACACACACACACACACAGACATCACTCTCACACACACGCACACACACACACAGACGTCACTCTCTCACACTCGTACACTCGTTGCAGTGTCTCCTCTTACTCTCTTTTTCTGAACTGCCACAAAATTCATCAGAGCGGAAACGTGTTGGTATTATACAGCCGCAGTTTTTATAGGATTCTTTCTTTTTTTTTTTCCCTTAAATTTCCTTTTGTGTGTATAAGGAGTGTGGTGTGTGTGTGTGAGTGTGTGTGTGTGTGTGTGTGTCTGTGTGTGTGTGTGTGTGTGTGTGTGTGTGTGTGTGTCTGTGTGTGTGTGTGTGTGTGTGTGTGCATGCATGTAAGAGAGAGAGAGAGAGAGAGAGAGAGAGAGAAGGAGAGAGACAGAGAGAGAGAGAGCATGTGTGTGTATGTGTGCGTTGTGTGTGTGTGTGTGGTGCATGCGTGCGTACGTGCGTGCATGCACGTGTGTGTGTGTGGATGTGCGTGTGTATGCTTGCGTGTATTTGTGTATGCATGCTTGTACGTGTGTGCGCGCATGAGCATGCGTGCATGTGAGTAACTGACAGACATGCATTCATTTGTTAAGTAGAAGCACCCATGCACGTGTCTGTATGGGTATATATGCTGAACACAGATGTATGTGTACAGGTACCCATCTGTATGTACGCACACACACACAC
Source organism: Conus ventricosus (assembly GCA_018398815.1). Classification (NCBI taxonomy): domain Eukaryota; kingdom Metazoa; phylum Mollusca; class Gastropoda; order Neogastropoda; family Conidae; genus Conus; species Conus ventricosus. The sequence continues at coordinate 751 of JAFLJL010016072.1, read as the reverse complement.
CACACACACACGCACAAAGCTTCACACCACTTAGGCCTGCTATTGAATTACATCTCTCCACTGCTGTCACACAATCTGGGGACCTTCCCTCCCCCATCCCCAATTCCTCCCCCCTTCTCCCTCCCTTTTTAATCCCACTCCCCCCCTCCCTTCCCCCCACCTGCCCATGTCTCAAGCTGGGTCTAGTGACTCCAGGATTCTCAGCACACTGATTGCCCCCACTGTGCTGGTCTTGGCAACACGCCCTCACCTCCTTTCCTTCCAAAGAAAGAAGGACAGAAAAAAAAGGAAAAAAAGAAAGAAAGAAAGAAGTACAGAAGAAAGAAGTACAGAAGAAGAAAAAAAAAAGAGCGGTAGACAAAAGAAATGAAAGGAAAAAAAAGAAGAGAAAGAAACGTTTTTGAAAGGAATAAGAAAGAAGAAGGGAAAAAAAGATGCAAAGCATATGAACGTACTCCCAGTATATCCTGAATACGTGTCATATATTCCATAAAGAGGAAAAACAGTCTTGGGCTGGTCTAACTGTTAGTAATGGCTATTCTGGTAGACATCGGCCATCATCTGTGACCTATAATGAACATACTTACAAATTTTTAGACAGATCCGCCAAGTACTTTCTGAGATGTTCCATAAAGAAGAAAACCAATATGGGCCGCGAGTAATGGCTATAATGGTAAACTTGAACATCGGGCATCATCCGTGACCCATAATGAACATACCTACAAATTTTCGGAAATATTGACCACGTACT
>JAFLJL010016071.1:0-18163 GCA_018398815.1 Conus ventricosus | reverse complement strand
GATTCTTTTTCAACTTTCATATATTTTTTTTTTAAATTTAAAAAAAAAATACGACTCCCAAAGGCGTCTTAATCAGAATCATATCAACGGTCTTTTTGTGCTTGGACTCATAAACTAAAGTATAAACGCCTTTGATTTTGTTAATGTGAGCTGTTTAGAACAGTTTAATGTCTCGTTTACTTTTTTAAAATTCCTTTTTTATCTGCTCGGTGTCTGGCTGTTGAGAAAAACTTGCCCTTGCCTTTTTTTGAAGATCAAACTTTTGTCTTTTATAGTCATTAAAATCGGCCTGTAAACGACTAAATTCTTCACCCGTAATGTTTGAGTCAACTAGCGCTTTATTTATTGTCAGTTTAAACGAGCTAAGTTTAGCTGTTATTAGCTGAACCATAGCTGTGTGCTTTTGGAGTTTAGTTTTTAATTTTTTGCCAGCAGAAACTTACAGCTAATGAACACAGACGAGAGCTAAAGACAAACCGCCTAGAGGTAAAGCTGGGGTGCACCTACACCTGTTGCTAAGAGGCCTACACTTGTTCCTGCTGATAGTGCACTTACAGTTGATGCTCCAGTATTAACATATGTAACAGCATTAAAGGCAGCAGAATACCTTCGTTTGGTTTTGCTGTATTTTGAAAGGTCTTGCTCTAGTACTTGTTGCATTTGTGTAATGTTAGTTAATCTGAAGGTTTTTATGTTAGGGGCTTCTACTATCCCTTCTTTTGGGGGCTCTGGCGCTTTAGACGCATTTGGATAATGATTAACAGACATGCTTTTTTTAAAAATAAAAAATAATTTAGTAATGTATATCTTTTAATCTGTTATCTTGAATATTCAGCTGCGCTCATATATTAAAAACAAATGTACATTAACTGGTTTATCGCCATCTTTTTCTTTATCAATTTGAATGTTTATTCCGTCTTTAACAGTTCTCCCACTTCCATGCAACTGATTATCCTTGTCGATCTTAGGTCAATCCATAAACCGTATTTTGTTGTTAAATAATCATCGAGCCTAACACTGTGAAGGTGTAGATCTTTAGACACAAGGTCTACTGTTGAATTTCTACCCCTCCCGCCTCCAAACAATTTTCTTATTTCGTCAAAATGCTGATAAGGTTTAAGCCCGCTAGCGTAGTTTTGGGTTTTAGGACTCCCCTCAATTGAACATTGTACTTTCATTATTTTAGGATTAATAAACTTTTCACTTCCTCTTTTGAATGGTTCATCTTCGCACAGCAATAAAAATCCCTTTAAGTGATCTTGCTGCGGCACTAAAACTAAAATTCCATATAGTGTCTGCCCTGCTTCTGGATATGTTGTATGATGAATCACTCTTTCGTAATATATTGCTAATTTTGACTGATATTGTTGTTCAGCCTTGCTAAATTAGGGTTGCTAACAACGTCAAACTCGAACGAGATGTCAGAAATGCTGTACTTTGCTTCGGTGTCCGATGATTTAATAACCGTTTGTATTCATTAAAAGTTAGTTCATATGACAATCTGTCTTTTAATGCTCCTTGAAAGTATGGCGCATGCGCTTTTAACAACTCAAAATCTAAGGGAATGGAAAAGGATTTCCATACGCAAAATTTACAGCTACATACTTTTTGCGTCTTTAACATCTGGGGCGCCTATTCTATGTTTTAGTGCTTCATTTTCGATTCCTTGAAACGCAAAGTCAGCCCTTTCTTTCCCCGGTTAGCCATAGATCAGAATAGGTTAAAAATATGTCTGCATTGTGTAAAGAAAATATTTCTTGCCCCTCAAGTTTTATAGAAATTTTCTAACGATTGCCCGCCCCAGATTCTGGACAACTGCCCTGTTTGGGTCTGTTGCTGATTCGAGTTCTATTTTGAAAGTAAGTTGCGCAGAGCCTGGCACAATCACTTCATCCGCTCCTAGGTCTGGAAATTTGACAGTAAAAATTTGATCCGCATCAATAGTAGATGGATTATTTGGAACAGTAAAAATTCCGTTTATTTCCCTTCACGCCAAAGGGCTCTTTCAGTCTTCTATGCGGGTCAAGAATTGAACCATATGCTTGTGACATTTTTATGAAGCAAAATAAAAAGTTAATTATTTAAAACATGGCAGGAATTGAAGGTGAAGAAGATTATGATGTTTTTGATCCTGGGGGACGGACCTGAGTGAAATGGCTCCTTTGATACAGCATCGCTCAGCGCTTCATTGCGGCGTGAATTAACAGAAAGTACGGTCGGAGCAAATTTACAAAAGTTTAGGCTTAAAAACCCCCCGAATTTATAGATCCTAATGATTTTGAAGTAAAGATGATGGTCATTTGTATGTGAAAAACGATCAGGGAGAACTGTTCAGCTTACAGCTAAACGAGACCCATCAAAGTTTTTAGCGTGGGTTCAATTAGGCAAAGACTCCCTGTGAGCGTACAAATCGCCTTGGCATTGCTAAACCAAAATTAAGGGAGGAGGCAGTTGCTAAATTCAAAACACTACAAGAACTCCCAACAGATAGCCAAATACAAAACATTGAACTTAAAGATTAAGTCAAACAGCAGACAAAATAATAGATGCAGAAACCAGGTTTTCAGAAGAAACAGTACCAAAAACAATTAATGCTTCCTCGACACCCGAGCAAGACCTAGTGGCCCTAATATGCTTTAAGAACCATCAAGAGACGAATTAAACAAAAGTAAAAAAAAGTGGATGAACTAAATGAGCATATAAAAAAGAAGAAAAACTCGCTGAGGCTGATGACGCCAACTTAGGACTTGATGTTAAAGAAGAAATAACCAAAAGAATAAAAGAACTTAAAATACAAAGATCAGCAATACTAAAGAGTTGTCTACTTACCAGAACAATTACGATCTCAAGCGACCAGAATAAGAGAAACTATCCAAAAAATTTTATTTGAAGACACGACGCTAGCAGAACGAATACGAACGTTGTTTAGCGAGCAAGGAGTCACATTAGCAAGCGTTATAACGGCCTTAGGTTTTGCAATAAGTACAATGGTGATGGCTATTACAGGTGGCGGTGGTGCTGGGCTAGTGCCTCCGCCGCCATCGCCCCCATCACCGCCTGAATAAATCATGGGTAAAAAAACAGCTTGATCATTTTTGCGGGTTTATTAAAAAAATTAGCCGGTAAAGCCGTGGATGCTTTACCAGGTATATTAGGGGGTGTTGTTAGCTGGCTTTGTCTACTGCAGGCAAAGTAGTTGGGTTTATGGCCGAGCACTTATGGGCATTAGTTCTCTTAATAGTTGGGTTAATTTTTAGTAAGATAAAGACCGAGTAATCCTAGGCAAGTTAATCCAAAAACAAGCGCTGTCTTTTCATATTCATGTCCATTATTTTTTTCGTGTTCTTCAACGGTTTTTGGGCTTTGGGCCGCGGGGATTGGATGACTTATTCTTGGGGGGTCATCTTGTTTTTTTAATTGCTTGCAATATTACTGGCTCAGAATTTATTTCGTTTTTCCGACCTTCTGTTCATTGCCTGCCACAAGGATTTTATTATTGTAGTTTATTATTGTTCCTATCTGGAGCCTGAGGTCAGAAGGCAGCATGTATAAACCAGCGCCAACAGCAAAGTCTACTTTCGATCTTGCGTATTGTAAAACATTTTGGTACCCTTTTTAATACTTGAAGGTAAATCAACTGTAGAATTAATGGCGTCCTCTAAATTTGCTAAGTATTGTTTTTGTGCGTCAAAGCCAGTAGAAGGATCTGTTATGCTCGATCTCGTTTGTGCTTGCGAGCCTAGCAAACACCAAACGTAAGTACGAACAGAGTCGTTTATTCGTTCTATTCCTGCTTTAGTTAGGCCCTTAGAAGTGTCTAAGATAAACGTTGTCCATGCTGTTTTATGCTCTTGCTCTATGGACCCGAGGTGAACAGTTGTGCCTGAAGAGAAAGATGTGTAAGGAGGATTCCAAGCATAGTTATACTTTCTGTGCACGCCCAAAAATAAGGGGTGCCTAGACCATGATTAAGATCCAACTTTTGTCTAAAGTCTGTCTTAACCTTAATATTGAATTCGTTACAGATCCTTTCAAAAGCCTTCATGTCTATTCTGTTGCTAAATGGATTAAACGTTTTGTCATTTGGTAATGGAGCTTGCAGTTCAGTCAAAATACGTCTGAAGGTGTAATAAAAATGAAATCTGTACACTGACCTCACCAAAGGATCAGGGTGATTTAAATGATCAGCATACGACACTCCACACCCAGTTGATGCACAAAACACAGCAAAGTTTAACTGGTTCTGATAAAAACTGCATCGGATGACTAAACCACACTTTCGCGATGTGGTCGTTTTTAATAGGAGGGTTAAGATAGCTCTTCAATGGAGTACTAACCTTTACTTGAAAGGTGTCAGACTGAGTCACAGAAATGACAAGGGTGTCAGTTGTTATATTTTTAAGATTGTAGTGCGGCCAACAGAATATTTTGCATCAGTATATTTAAATGCACTCATTTTTATTTCGTTTAAAAAATGTTTGTAACAATAACACTCAAGACCGTCCGTTTTTAGAACATGCTATTGATAACGGGTGCGGAACCAAAATGGTCGCGCTCCATGAAATATTCTACAAAGTCGTATGGTTTAATATAAGTGAATCCAAGAACAATAATAAGATTCTAAAAGTTGACAAAACAGGGGCCAAAGTTAGCCAGTTAACAATACCTGATGGTTATTACGGGTTTTGCTCACTAAAAGAAGCAATGAGTAACTTTGACATTACTCTCAAACTTAACAATGCGAATCTGAAAACAATGTTGGCCTTCAAACCTGAAAAAGAAGTAGGTTACTATTTTGATGAAGAGCTAGCTAAAATGTTAGGCTTTACAACTGCCAATCGGTCCATTCATAGTTTTAGAGTTGCAGCAAACAAAACTACTTATGAGGGGGAAAATCCGCTCGATCTTGCATTACATTCATTACTCTATGTTCATTTGGATGAGCTGAGCACTGATGAAAACTTATATGATGGAAGGCCCTCAACAGTTTTAAGAGCTCTTCCGTCAGGGAAAGCTGCATATTGCGATTATGAAATTATACAATTCCCTAATTTACAGTTTAAAAGATTAGTTTGTGGGAGGGTCGGATCATTTAATTGAAAAATTGCAGACAAAACTCGTGAAATGTGATAACCTGCACATTGTTTTGGAAATAAAATAAGCTGTACTAAAAAATGTCGCGTGGGCCAGAAGAATCCGGAGTTACATTAGCGCCTGTGAGGTGTATAACTTTAGAATTAAAAGACCTTGCAGACGTTGCGAACTTTGAACAGAACGGTGAGATAGGCACTTTGTATGGTTTTGAGTACACTAAAGATGGCGATTATAAACGCAAAGAGGTTGGCAACAACAAAAGTTTCCTAAACTAGAGCAACTGCGCAATGTAGAAGCAAATAATGCTGGCCAGTATGAATATAAAATAGTTCGAAAACCTGACAGCAAATGGCACTTAGAACCATATTTAGAATGGGACATCAAATTTGAATTCATAAGTCCATTTACATTTTTTAGCCGTCAAAAAAGTTTCAGAAAAGCATTCAACTCTGGCCCTTTACATGTAAGTCTTATGCCAGAGGACAATAGTCGGAAAGAGATTGAAATAAAGCCGTATGGGAATAAACAGTACATCCTCCACAGAAGAGAAACGGTTTTGAAAGATGCTTCTACAAAATTACAGTTCATTCCGCAAATAAAATTAGGGGACACGTTCACAATGATATTTGAAATTTCTGTCTTAAAAGATGTGGAGAGGGATGGGGTTGTGGGCGTTAGTGACGTCCTTCTAAAAGGAATTCTAATTAGCTGGCAAAACTTAGACGTTGACAGTCTTAAAGTTACTGTCGTTCTTTACGACGGTGGGGGATTAAGGTCGTTACAACCAGTGACAAAATCAATATTAATCTAAATAGAAACAATCTTACAGAACTAAATTGGATTAATCTTACCCATTTAGATCTTATAGGATTTTATTATACTGAACAAGTTTTGACAGAGCATGATAAAAACAATAACTGGATTTGATTAAATTCTGTTATAAAACTATGGAGCAGTTAAACTTTATGACAAAAGAGCCTCATTGTTCATCGATTTGTGGGCAGACTGGTTGTGGAAAAACAATATTTGTCCTAGACCTATCACAACAGTTAATCAGTATAATTTTGATCATATTGTGATTTTCTGTCCAACACTTAAATGGAACAAAGCATATCATGATAGGTTTATATGGACAGATGATGGCATATTTTAGTTGATCCTAGCATTTTGAGGAAACACAGCCCTTTTTTATTATTGATGACTGTTCAGCAGAAGGGGACATAGTTAAAAAAAAGAAACACTTTGTAAAAAAACTGGCTTTCAGTGGAAGACATGCTGGAATAAGTGTGTGGATTTTATGTCAAAAATATAATTGTTTAAAAGACTTTAGAGAACGTTAAGACTGTAGTTTTATTTCACATGAAAGACAGAGCTCATTTGATGAATGTTTGCGTGAAATGATTTATTGAAAATGATCAGGAAAAAACAGGTTTAAGCAAAAACCTAAAAAGTTTATTTAAATTAGTATTGAAAAACGGATAACCCTACACAGTATGCTGTTTGTAAAAAATCGTTTTTTTTTTTGGTTATTGAAAAAATGTGTAAAGGATTATTATTTTTAATTCGTTGTGAAGTGTTACTTGTCAGAGAACTATAAAATGTTTATTCCGCTCACCTCCCCGAACGGAGTTGAGGGTAGGTGAGCCAGAATGAACATTTTATAGTTCTCTATTACTTCACATAATACCTCATAGAGCTGGGAAATAGACTGTTGAAAAAGTAATTGTGCCATTCCCAGGTACACTTAATACAATACTTTATAGTTTGAACAAGTTTTAAACCTGGGCAAGCAACGAAAAAAAAGTATTCTTCTTGAAGGATTTCCATCCCTTTCCCATTTCGACCCTCCCTGGGCACAAACTGAATGACGCGTTCAAATTGTTCACAAACTGCACACATTCTACCTAAAATAAACACGTTATTTTTCTCTCTCTCGTATATTCAGTCTTTAAGTACTCAATGGCGGGGGGTGAGGACTCAAACGTCAAGGTAAACCAAGTTACGAACCAGTGGCGGATTTTGATTTTGACAAGAAATCACCACGGGGAGAAATCATTTTCTAAAGTACACTGCACTTCAAAAGTATGGGGCCCTTAAAAGAAGTTTACCAACCATCTAACATAGCCTAAGTTGCAGCTCTTCAGCAGTTGACTCAAATTTCCCAGTACTGCTATGCTCCAAAAAACTTTCAGTAATCGTCCTTTGCAATGTGTAAAGAAGCAATATGATCGGTTTTTTTTTTTTTTTCTTCCCATTTTAAGCTCTGGGTGTTTTGTGTGTGCGGCGTTTCTTTTTAAGAGAAAGGAGCATGAACGCACTTTCCCTTTTGTTTCTTCAAAAGTTTCCAGCAATATTAAAGAATTCTTTCAAAGTTAAGGAACATCTACATATACTCCGTAAGCGAAGATATCCAGTGATAGAAAGGTTAAATAAGTTTCCCCAAAGCTGCTTTCCATTTATAGATTACCTTCTCTCACGGGGTAAATGTGGACAAGTAACATTCCATACCCTACCCCCCGCTGTAAAAGAATTTTCCGCTAAATACCAAAAACTGCTTTTTTTTAAACCCTATTCCATAGCAATATCAAAGCGTTAAACTTTTGAAACTACCAAACTGTTCTTGATATTTGACAAAATAAAAACCAGGTGAACGGAAGGCTTACAAAAGCAGTCCCCCCAAAATTTTACAATGTTAAAATCCTCCAGGGATAAGGAAATATGGAAAGTTAAATGAGACGCATTCATTTGACAGTAAACAAAGTTTATTCCATGGCCCCGTGACTGAAGGCCCCCTTTGAAAATCTTTTGATAATCAATACAGAAAGACAGGCTACAAGACGAAGGAGGGGCCCAGAGATTCCAAGGAATATGTGTACCCACCTTTGTATGCAGCAGGTAGAGCCCACAACAGCAGTATGACTCAACTGTCAATGTCAGGCTCAGGATGTTTGCAGGCCCAGTTTCTGTCATGTTTGGCACGTGAACAACGACGTTGTCTTTATTTTCGGGGCACTGCTCACCATGCCCTTTGAGCCTTTGATTTTGCTGTGAGGTCGGGATTTTCTTTGCGTTTTCTTTTTTTTTTTTTTTTTTAATTCTCTCTTTCTTTTTTCTTTTCCTTTTGTGCTTTATCACCATAACTTTCTCCCCCCCCCCCCCCTCTTTTTTCCCCCATGCATCCATGTGTATCTTTTGGGAAAATTTAACATAAATGACAAGTTTTTCCCCAAGCGCGATGCGCACACAACCCCACACTCACACGCACGCGCACCAACAACACACCACACACACACACACACACACACGTGTGCGCGCGCGCACGCGCACGCTTTATACACTTTGCCCCACACACTCACAACATACATACCACCACCATTGCATGCGAGGGAAGGACTCAAACAAGAAAATGCAAAATTTGTTTAGACCAACAAAAAAACAAAATAAAGCGCGCGAAGAGACAGATATGGGGGAAAACGGGGGGGGGGGGGGGGGGGGGGGGGGGGGGGGGGGGGGGTTGGGGGGAGCGCGAAAGAGCGTTTGTCTGAACACGTGAAAAAACATGGAGGACACACTGATACACGGACACAGTCGGGCACACATTAATTGCAGTCACACCGGACACACACCGCTTACGAACACTCTAGTATGTGAATACTCGTTTTGTAATGTCGACACTCTCTTTCATGCGGAAACACACTAATATAGACACAGTGAGACGCAGGCACACAGATGTGCTCTATCTCACTGCCAAACGAAACCATTGGTGTTCGAACGCACACTGGTGTGCGCACCACATACAAAGAGACACAGACGCAAATAATTGATTTTTGGTTCATTTAAATGTAATCAAACTTACGTTCGTATTATGTTTCGTTCATTGGTCGTCATCTGTTTAAACGTTTTTTTTTGTTTGATTTATCACGTGTATCAATTTTTTAGATGATAAAGGTGATTAAAATGCGTTACTGTTTGATTCATTTAAGTGGCTTATGGGTTTTTTTTTGTTTGGTTTTTGTTTTTTAGTCAAGGTGTGTCACTGTTTGTTCACTAAAGTGGATCACTGTTTGATTCACTAAAGTGGATCACAGTTTGATTCATTAAAATGTGTGACAGTTTGAGTCATTAAGTGTGTGACGTTTGATTCATTAACGGTGTGACAGGGTTTTATTCATTAAAGTGTGTGACAGTTTGATTCATTAAAATGTGTGACGTTTTTATTCACTAAAAGGATCACAGTTTGATTCATTAAAATGTGTGACAGTTTGATTCATTTTAAAATGTGTGACAGTTTGATTTTTTAACGTGTGTGACAGTTTGATTCATTAAAAATGTGTGACAGTTTGAAATTTACTAAATGGATCACAGTTTGATTCATTAAAATGTGTGACAGTTTTTATTCATTAAAGTGTGTGACAGTTTGAAATTTATTAACGTGTGTGACAGTTTGATTCATTTAAGTTTTGTGACAGTTTGATTCATTAACGGTGTGACAGTTTGATTCAATAAAGTGTTGGAAGTTTGATTCATTAAAGTGTGTTGACAGTTTGATTCATTAAAAATGTGTGACAGTTTGATTCATTAAAATGTGTGACAGTTTGATTCATTAAAGTGTGTGACAGTTTGATTCATTAAAATGTTGACGTTTGATTCATTAAAGTGTGTGGACAGTTTGATTCAATTTAAAGTGTGTGACAGTTTGATTCATTAAAGTATGTGACAGTTTGATTTAATTAAAGTGTGTGCAGTTTGATTCATTAAAGTGTTGATAGTTTGATTCATTAAAGTGTGTGACAGTTTGATTCATTAAAGTTTTGTGGGCAGTTTGATTCATTAAAATGTGTGACAGTTTGATTCATTAAAGTGTGTGTGACAGTTTGATTCATTAAGTGTGTGACAGTTTGATTCATTAAAGTGTGTGACAGTTTTATTCATTAAAGGGGTTTTGACAGTTTGATTAATTTAAGTGTGTGGACAGTTTGGTTCATTAAAGTGGTTGGTGACAGTTTGATTCATTAAAGTGTGTGGGCAGTTTGATTCATTAAAATGCTGACAGTTTGATTCATTAAAATGGTGCAGTTTGATTCATCAAAATGGGGTACAGTTTGATTATTGCATGGTGTCATGTCTTCATTAAACTGTGTCACAGTTTGTGTTATCAAACAGTGTCTTGTTTGATTTGTTTGAAGTGCCTTACTGTCCATTTTATGAAGTATGTGTTCTTTGATTTATTAAAAGAGGGTTACCTGTTTGTTCGTTTACACGCGATATTGTTTGTTTCATGAAGTATTCTTTTGGGTTTTTTAAAGTAAAGGGTTTTGTTGGTTCATTTTAAACATGTCACAATGTTCGTCGCACAGTGTTCATGTTTGGCTCATTAAAGTTTGTACTGTTCGGTTCATTTTCACAGTGTTCGTATTTGGTTCATCAAACAACATGATTATCCGGCTCATTATATCGTGCTTCGTTTGGCTCATCCCGAACGTGTTTTTTGTTTGGTTCATTTCAACCGTGTCTGCGTTTGGTCTTCAGAACTGTTATTGTTTGGTTCATTTCACCGTGTCTCCGTTTGGCTCATCAGAACGAAGTTATTGTTTGGTTCATTTCAAAACCCTGTCTCCCTTTCGCTTTCAGAAAAGAGTTATTGTTTGGTTCATTTCAACCGTGTCTCCCTTTGGCTCATCAGAGAGTTATTGTTTGGTTCATTTCAACCGTGTCTCCGTTTGGTCATCAGAACGAGTTATTGTTTGGTTCATTTCAACCGTGTCTCCGTTTGGCTCATCAGAACGTGTTATTGTTTGGTTCTTTCAACGTGTCTCCCTTTGGCTCATCAGAACGTGTTATTGTTTGGTTTATTTCAACCGTGTCTCCGTTTGGCTCATAGAACGTGTTATTGTTTGGTTCATTCCAACCCTGTCTCCGTTTGGCCATCAGAACGAGTTATTGTTTGGTTTTTTTTAAGTTTCTTCGGTTTTGGTTCATCAAAGAGCTTTTCCTGTTGGTTGTTAAATGCCCCCTTGTCGATTCCGAAAAAATTTTTCCCTGTGTGGTTCTTTGAAATGTGTTCCAGGTTGTTCATTAAAGTGTTTTCCTGTGTGGTTCTTTAAAAGTGTGTTTTTTTGTGTTTTCATTGAAATGTGTTAGTTGATTTTTTTGGGGTTCTACCAGTTAATAAAAAATGTGTTGCTGGTGGTTCTTGAAGTGTTTTCCCCGTGCAGTTTATTTGAAAATGCGTTCTTCTGGGGTTTAATTAAAATGTGCCCTGTGTAGTTCATTGTATTGTTCCTGTTTTGGTTTTTGTAAGGGTTTTCCCTGTGTGGTTCTTGTGTGTGTTCTTGTGGTTCATTTGTAGTGTTTTCCCTGTGTGGTTATTGTAGTGTGCCCTTGGGGTTCATTGAAATGTTTCATGTGTGGTTTATTAAAAATGTGTTCCTGTGTGGTTCTTGGGTTTTCCCTGTGGGTTTCTTAAAATGATTATGTTTGGTTTTAAATTGAAATGTTTCCTGTTGGTTTTGTAATGGTTCTGTGGGTTCATTGTAGGTTTTCCCTGTGTGGTTCATTGTGTGTGTTCGTGTGTTTCATTAAAGTGTTCCTGTGTGGTTCGTTGAATTTGTTCGTTGTAGTGTATTCCTGGTGTTTATTGAAATGGTTCGGGTGGGGTTTCCCCTGAAATGTGTTCTGTTGTGTGTTCCTGTGTGGTTCATTAAAATTTTTCCTGAGTGGTTATTGTGTGGTTCGTGTGTTCTTGAATGTGGTGTGATTTAATCGAAATGTTTTCCTGTGTGGTTCATTGTGTGTGCCTGTGGGGTTTATTGAATGTTTCCCGGGTGGGGTTTCATTGTGTGTGTTCTGGGGGTTTCTGAAAATGTTTTCCCTGTGGGGTTTTCGAAAGGTGTTCTGTGGGGTTTACTGAAATGTGTTCCTGTGTGGTTCATGAAATTTTTCCTGTGTGGTTCATTGTAGTGTTTTCCCGGTGGGGGTCATTGAGGTTTTCCCTGTGTGGTTTTGAAATGTGTTCTGTGTGGTTTTTTAAATTGTTCTGTGTGGTTAAATTTGAAATGTTTTCCTGTGGGTTTCTTTGAAGGGTTTTCCCTGTGTGGTTCTTTTGAAAGTGTTCCTGGGGTGGTTATTGCGTGTGTTCGGTTTTTGGTTTCATTGTAGTGGGTTCCTGTGTTTTTCAGAAATGTTTTCCCGTGTGGTTTTTTAAATGTTTTCCCTGTGTGGTTCATTAAAAATGTTTTCCGTGGGGTTCATTAAAATGTGTTCCTGTGGGTTATTGTAGTGTTTTCCCTTTTGGGTTCATTAAAATGGTGTTCCTGTGGGGGTCATTGTAGTGGGTTTTCCGTGTGGTTCTTTAAAATTTTTCCCTTTTGGGTTCATTAATGGTTCCTGTGTGGTTTTTTGTAGTGGGTCCTGTGTGGTTCTTGTAGGGGTTTTCTGTGTGGTTCATTGTAGGGGTTTTCCCGTGGGGTTCATTGTAATGTGTTCCTGTGTGGGTTTTTTAAAATGTGTCCGTTGGTTCTTTGTGTGTGTTTGGTGGTTCTTAAAATGTGTTTGTGTGGTTCTTAAAAGTGTTCTGTGTGGTTCATTAAAATGTTTTTCCTTGGGGGTTTTTTTGTGTTTCCCGTGAGGTTCTTTAAAAAATTTTTTCCCTTTTTGTGGTTCATTGTTTGTGTTCCTGTGTGGTTTTTGTGGTGTGTTCCTGTGTGGTTATTTAAATGTTTTTTTTTTGTGGTTATTGTAGGTTTCTGTGTTTTTCTTTTGAAAGTGTTCTTGTGTGTTTTCCCTGTGGGGTTTTTTTTTAAAAGTTTTCCCGGGTGTGGTTCAGAATTTGTTTCTATTGGTTTTCCCTGTGGGGTTTTCATTGAAATGTTTCCCTGTGTGGTTATTGTAGTGTTTTCCCTGTGTGGTTTTAATTGAAATTGTTCCTGTGTGTTAAATCGAAATGGTTTTGTTTTGGTTCTTAAAATGTGTGTTTCTGTGGTTCATTGTAGTGTTTTTTTTGTGTGGGGATTGAAAGGGTTTTCCCTTTTGGGGTTTCATTAAAAATGTGTTGGTGTTTTCTTTTGAATGTGTTTGTGTGGTTCATTGAAATGTGTTCCGGTGGGGGTTGGTTAAAAATGGGTCCTGTGGGTTTGTTGAAATGTGTTCGATTGGGGTTTAAATTTGAAATGTTTTCCCTGTGGGGGTTCATTGAAATGGTTTTCCCTGTGTGGTTCTTTGTGGTGTTCCTGTTTTGGTTTTCATTGTAGTTTTTTTCCTGTGTTTTCATTAAATGTGTTCCTGGTGGTTCTTGAAATTTTTTCGTTGTTGTGTTTCCCTGGTTTTGATTCTTTGAAATGTGTTCCGGTTGGGGGGTTCCTGAAAGTGTTCCTAGTTTTTTGGCCCTGTGTGGTCTTTAAAAATATTTTCCTGAGGGGGTTCATTTTTGGTGTTCCGTGCTGTTCATTGAAATGTGTTGCTTGATTTAACAAAATGGTTTGTGTGGTTCATTGTAGTGTGCTCCTGTGTGGGTTCATTGAAATGTGTTGGGGTGTGGATTGTAGTGTGTTCTGTGGGGGTTATCGAAATGTGTTCTGTGGGTTCATCGAAATGTGTTCTTTTGTGGTTCCTGAAATGTGTTCCTTTTGGGGTTTATGAAATGTTTTGTGGGGTTTCATTGTGGGTTTTCCCGGTGTGGTTCATTGTGGGGTTTGTTCCTGTGTGGTTCTTTAAAATGTTTTTTCCCTGTGTGGTTCATTGAAATGTGTTTCCTGTGGGTTTTCTTTGAATGTGTTCCTGTGTGGTTTTAAAATGTGTTCCGGGTGTGATTTTTGTAGTGTTTTCCGTGTGGTTCTTGAAATGTGTTCTGTGTGGTTCATTGTAGTGTGTTCCTGTTGTGGTTCTTAAAAATGTTTTTTCCGGGTTTGTGGTTCATTGAAATGTGTTCTGTGGGGATTCATTGAAAGTGTTCGGGGGGGGTTATTGTAGTGTTTTTCCCTGTGTGGTTCATTTAAAAGTGTTCGTGTGGTTCATTGAAATGTGTTCCTGTGGGTTTTTTGAAATGTGTTCCTGTGTGGTTCTTGAAATGTGTTCCTGTGGGGTTTTCATTGGTGTTTTCCTTTGGGGGTTTCATTAAAATGTGTTCGTGGGGTTCTTGTAGTGTTTTTGTGTGGTTCATTAATGGGTGTTTTTTGTGGTTATTAAAATGTTTTCCCTGTTGGTTCTTTAGTGTTTTCGTGTGGTTATTGTGTGTGTTTTTGTGTGGTTCATTGTGTGTTTTTTCCTGGGGTTTTTTAATTGTGTGTGTTCCTTTGTGGGTTCTTAAAATGGTTTGGGGGTTTCATTGTAGTGTGTTCCTGTGTGGTTCTTAAAATGTGTTCGTTGGTTTTTTTAAAGTTTTCCCTGTGGGGTTCTTTAAAGTGTTCCTCTGTGGTTCATTTTTGTTTTTTCCGGGTGTGGTTCATTGAAATGTTTTTCCTGTGTGGTTATTGTAATGTGTTCCTGTGTGGTTCATGTAGTGTGTTCCTTTTTGTGGTTCTTTTTTAAATGTGTTTCTGGTGGTTCTTGGTGTTTCTTTTGTGTTTTTTTTAAAATGTGTTGTTGTGTTTTCCCTGTGGGTTTTTTTGAAATGTTTCCCGGTTTTGGGTTAAATGAAATGTGTTCTAGTTGTGGTTCCTGTGTGGTTCATTGAAATGTGTTCCTGTTGGTTCTTTGTAGGTGTTCCTGTGGGGGGTATTGAATGGTTTTCCTTGTGTTAATCGAAATGTGTTTTGTGTGGTTCATTGAAATGTGTTTTGGGTTATTTGTAGTTGTTCTTGGTGGTTCATTGAAAAGTGTTCCTGGGGGTTCTTTTTAAATGGTTCGGGTGGTTTTAAAATGTGTTTGTGTGTGGTTCTTAAAAATTGCCCGGTTTGTGGTTGGGTTGAAATGTGTTCCCTGTGTGGTTCGTTGAAGTGTTCGATTGGGGTTTAAATTGAAATGTGTTCCTGTGTGGTTCTTGATGGTTTGTGTGGTTCATTTTTTTAATGTGTTCCTGTGTGGTTCATTGAAATGTTTTGAGTGTGTTTAAAATGAAATGTGTTCCCTGTGTGGTTCATTGAAATGTGTTGTGTGGTTCTTGAAGTGTGTTCTGTTTGGGTTCAATCAAGTATTATTTTTGGTTTTTATTCGGTAATTTCTTGTAAGGTTTTTTAAAGTAGGTAATATTAGTTTAATTCATTAAATTGTGTCCTTGTAGGGTTTCTTAAATGTCTGCAGTTGGGGGTTTTTCATCGGTATTGCAGTTTTTTTTGATTAAAAGGGGGGTTTTTTTTTTCATAAAAACGGACCATGTTTGTCCAAGTTTTCCCCTGATCTTAAAGTTAAATAGGGGTCTGTGATTTGTCCGGTAAGCTAGCAGTTTTGATGGGATCTTTTACGTCCCAGGGGTAATTCTATCAAAATATTGGGAAAAAAACGCGGAGGGGAGGGAATGGTCAGTGGTCTCCCGCCCCAAAAATTGCCAAAGGAATGACGTTAAAATTAAAGGGTGAAGGAGCCGGTTTCTCCGGCGGATGTTCAACGCCTTTTTGTGTTTCCAGTGGTTTTACTCGTGGTGACGGATTGGGTTTACACCCTTGTTTAGTCGGCCAGTGGTTTTTAATCCGGGGTGACGGGGGTTTTAGACCCTTGTTGATTGTCCCCTGGTGTAAACCCGTGGAGGGAATTTCAGCCCATTGTTGGTGTCCCGGGGTTTTTCATCCAGTGATGACGGATGTTAGCACCATTTTTGGTGGCCCGTGGTGTACCCATGGGGTGACGGACTGTTCAGCCGTTGATGTGTCAGTGGTTTACATTAAAAGGGGTGAGGACTGTCGACCCTTGTTGATGTGTCCAGTGGTTTTTAATCCGTGGATGACGGATGTTCAGCACCCTTGTTGAGTGGCAGTGAGTACATCCGTGGATGAGGACTGTTTTGATCTTGTTATTGTCGGCCAATGGGTTTTTCGGGTGGGTGTTAGACCATTGTTGGTCGGCAGTGGTGTACTCCAGTGGGCGGATGTTCGCCCTTTTTTGATGTGGCCAAGGTGCACATCTGGAGCGGATGTTCGCAATGTTGATGTCGGCCCCGGGGTAATCGGGTGCGGCTGTTCGCACCCTTGTTGATGTCGGCAGTGGCGTAATCCGTGGGGTGCGGTGTTCGCACCCTTTTTTTTAGTGGCCGGGCGTAATCCGTGGTGAGGCTGTTCCACCCTTGCTGAGTGGCCTTTGGCGTAAATCAGTGGGTGAGGGATGTTCAGACCTTTTTGTGTCGACCCGTGGCGTACTCGTGGATGACGGAGTTCCGCACCTTGTTTATGTCGGCCGTGGTGTAATAGTGGGGACGGATTTAGATATTTTTTGGGGATTTTTTTCGGGGGGCCCGACTTGGGTCCCAACCCATTTTTTTCAAGTTGATGGCGGGGCTGTTCAGTTTCCTTGTTGATTGGCCGTGGTGTACATCAGGGTGCGGATGTTTAGCACCATTGTTGTGTCGCCAGTGGGGTACATCAGTGGATGAGGAGTTCGGGCCATTGTTGATGTCGGAGTGGTGTACTCCCGTGGATAAGGAAGTTCAGCACCCTTGTTTTTGGGCGGGCCTGTGTACATGGGTGAGGGGTGTTTTGCCCTTGTTGATGTCGGCAGGGTGTACCCAGTGGATGAGGTGTTCGCACCCTTGTTGAGTGGCTGGGTACATGTGGATGGGATGTTTGCCATTGTGATGTCGGCAGTGGTTTAATCCAGTGGGAGGGGGTGTTCAGCACCATTGTTTTTGTCGGGCCAGTGGGTCATCCAGTGGTGACGGATGTTCAGACCATTGTTTATTGGCCAAAAGGGGTCATCCGTGGTGACGGATGTTTAGCCCTTGTTGATGTCGGCCCCGGGGTAATCCAGTGAGAGGTGTTCAGCACCTTGTTGATGTGGCCTGGGGTACATCGTGGATGAGGACTGTTCGCCCTTGTTGATGTCGGCCATGGGACTCAGTGGGTGACGGATGTTCAACATTTTTGATGTCGGCCCGTGGTGTAATCCAGTGGAGCGGGAGGGTTTGCACCATTGTTGTGTCGGCCCTGGTGTACATCGTGGATGACGGTGTTCAGACCCTTTTTGAGTCGGCCAGTGGTGTATCGTGGATACGGATGTTCGCACCCTTTTTGATGTCGGCCGTGGTGTACATCCCGGGATGGGATGTTTGACCATTGTTTATTGGGTGGTGTACATCCAGGGATGAGGATGTTCGCACCTTTTGTGTCGGCCAGGTTTTAATCCGTGGATGACGGACGTTTTAGCTCCATTGTTGGTCGGGGAGTGGGTTTCCGTTGGAGGGCTGTTTGACATTGTTGATGCGGCTGGTGTACACCAGTGGATGCGGTTTCAGAAATTTTGTGTGGCCGTGGGTCATCCGTGGGTGACGGGGGTGTTCAGCATTTTTTGTGTCGGCCGTGGTTTTAATCAGTGGAGACGGATGTTCAGCACCATTTTGATGTGGAGGTGTAATCCCTGGGGACGGATGTTCGCACCCTGTTGATGTCGGCCCTGGTACATCGTGGTGCGGATGTTAGAAAGTTGTGTCGGCCGTGGGGTACTCCAGTGGATGACGGACTGTTCGGGCCCCCTTTTTGATGTCGGCCGGGTGTACATCCCGTGGTGCGGATGTTCGCCCATTGTTGGTCGGCAATGGTGTAATCAGTGGTGCGGTGTTCGGACCCTTGTTGTGCGGCCAGTGGTGTACATCGGGAGAGGATGTTCGAATTGTTTATGTGCCATGGTGTACATTGTGGGCGGGGCTGTTCAGACCCTTTTTGATGTCGGCAATGGTGTACTCAGTGGATGCGGATGTTCGCTATTGTTTTGTGGCCGTGGGTAATCAGTTTTATGAGGATGTTTAGCCCCTTTTTGATGTCGGTGGTGTATCCGGGGCCCGGGTGTTCGCCCATTGTTTTGTGGCCCGTGGGTAATCCAGGGAAAGGATGTTCGCACCCTTTTTGATGTGGCCAGTGGTGTTAAGTGGATGACGGATGTTCAGCCCATTGTTGATGTCGGCCAGTGGCGTACAGACATCCAGTGGATC
>JAFLJL010016070.1:25682-48275 GCA_018398815.1 Conus ventricosus | reverse complement strand
GGGGGGGGGGGGGGGGGAGGGGGAGGGGGGACGTGGGAAGCGTAGCCTACATGACGAAAGGACATTCGACGATGCGACTTTGTTCTAACTACGACTAGCTAAAGGACCAGCCCTGCGGAAGAACGAAAGTACGCTATATATATGTACCTATATATATGTACGCTATTATTATATGTATAGAAATAAATCCTTCATTCATTCTCCCCATGCCTAAACCTTCCCCTCAACACTTGCTCTCCATAAAAAAAAACTCACTCTTCCAACTCTTCCCCCCCCCCCCCCCCCCCCCCCCCCCCCCCCCCCCCCCACCGCCTCTTCCTGAGTTCTTCACCCTTCATTCTACGTGAACAGTGTGAGTCGAAGTAGGCAATTTTCTCTCTTGTTTTTCTTAAACTTGATCTTTTTGCCCCCACCCCCTCCCTCCCCCTTCCCCTACTTCCCCCTGCCGGCCTTTTTTTTTTTTTTCTTCTTTCTATTTTGTCACAATTCGTCTCAGATACTCCAAAAACTTACTTTGAAAAATGTTGTCTAGCGTCACTTACCTGTAACTGTAATTTTTTTTTTTCAGGTTCAGAATTTGAAATTCTACAGCAAAACCATTGCTCTTGATCATTTAAGCAGGCTTAGCGTGCACGCAAACGCGCACATACTGATACATGCACGCACGCACGCGCGCGCACACACACACACACACACACACACACACACACACACACACACACACACACACATACACACACACACACACTCACTCACACACACACACACACACACACACACACACACACACACACACACACACACGCGCGCACTCACACACACACACACACACACACACACACACACACACACACACACACACACACGTACACACACACACACACTCACACACACACACTCACACACACACACACAAACACACACACACACACACACACACACACACACACACACACACAGAGCATCCTGACAGGTCAGGACATCCTTTGAATTGTATTCAACTGCCTCAAGACAATCGATGGCCCTTCTTTGCATACCACATTCCTCACTTACGACTTCACTTATGCGGAAGCAGCAATTTAAAGAAACGGTTTCAAAGAAACAAAGAAATCATAATGGGAGCACGCGTGACTGTGAATGTTTCCACAGTTAAAACCTGTGTATCACTTAACGCTCTCAGCCTCGTTTTTTTTTTTTTAGTTCCTTCTAGTAAGAAGTATTCATAAAGTACACTATGGCAATATGCAGCTAGATTTATTTCTCTTTGCGTTCTTTTGTGCAATGACAGTAGCAGTAATAATGAAAACTCACTAAGGCCTTGCTTAGCATGTGAGCTCAAAGCTCTTTACACTCGTAAAAAAAATGACAAAAGAAGACGCGAAATGTCTCCCACGTAGCCTACGTCACATTGTCGGAAACTGGAACTCCTCCCCCCCCCCCCCCCTATCACCCCCCCCCCCCCTCCCTTGTTCTTCTTCTGTCCTTTCAAGGCTAAAGCCACTGCTCTCGAATATCAGAACTCCGTTTACACTCTGGCACAAAAAATACTCATCAATACCCCTCTCTCTCTCTCTCTCTCTCTCTCTCACGCACACAGACACACACACACGCACACACACGTGCGCGCGCACACACTCACACGCACAGAAACACACATGCGCGCGCGCACGCACACACACACACACCACCCCACACGTACATGCACACACTTCCTCCCCCTCCCCCTCATCCCATATGCACGCAGGAGATGCATTTACATATAAAATGCATGGTGGTTTGGAATTTAAGAGTTCAAAACAACAACAAAAAGAGTTCAATGCTGTATTCACAAATGGGTCCTCAGAGAGAGATTTTTAAAGCAACTTGGAAGCGTAACGTGCAATGGTGGAATGAGACTGTATTCCAAACTATTGAACCCTGACAGAAAAAAGGAGGATGTTGGCTGAAGGAGTTTGGAAAGCAAAGAATGTCATCCTCAGAATAATATGGAGAATGGGGGTTTGTGTAACAGGCCATGGAAAACGCAAAGTAACAAACAGATATTCTGTATCATGTATGCTCAAAATCATAAGGCTAAACCCGCTTTGGCTTAATGCTGTCAGGCCAATTGACATAGGCTAGATCACCATGGCTACATCAAAATGTTGTTATGCTCTGCATATTCGGCTGGGATTGTCTTCAGTCCCGTGACAACCACCTAGCATAACATATCACTCTCCAAAATCCCCACGAAGGTCGAGTGTGCTGCCAACGTGGCGGTAAACAAAAACGTCACGTACGGTAAAGCTCTCACCTAGCTGATGCATTTGTACCATATTTTTCAAGTACTTCGCTGTTCGGATGATCCGGAGGTCTTTAGCCCAGGTACAAACAACAATAACAACCAGAGACTATATTTTGCCAATCCTGGCTCACTTTCGCGATCAACCAGTTTTCGGGCGAAATTGGCCTAGAATGGTGTTTCCTGTTTCTTTGCCAAGTAAGACTTCAATAACCAACAAATAACGATTATCTACAAACAAACAATTTGTTAGGTTATCCTTTCAATACTATTTTACTAAACTTTTTTCAGATTTTATTTGTGCTTAAGCTATTTTTTCCTGATCATTCTCAATAACATCAATTTTCACGCAAACATTCATCAGAATGCATCTGTCTTTCATGTGAAATAAAACTACAGTCTTAACTGTTCTCTAAAGTCTTTATAAAAACCGAGTTATATTTCTTGACATAAAATCCACAAACTTATCCCACAATGTTCTCCGCTGAAAGCCAGTTTTTGACAAGTATATTCTTTTTTTTAACTATGTCTCTTTCTGCCGAAACATCCATCTATAATAAATAGTGTCTGCGTTCCTTCAACAGTCTATAAAAGTGTTCTAAACACTCCCTCACATGCATTTATTGCTAGGTAACAAAAATATGTTATTTCTGACCATAAACACCTTCTATCGTGATATGCTTTGTCCATTTAAGTGTTGGACAGAAAATCACAATACGGAACAAATTTATAACGAAACTGTTTTGTAACAGGTTTGAGGATAAATATTGTTTTCCCACAACCAGTTGTCCACAAATTAATGAACAATGAGGGTTTTTGTCATAAAGTTTTTAACTGCACCATAGTTTTATAACATACGTAATCTAATCCAGTTATTATTTTTATCATGCTCTCGCAAAACCTGTTCATATAATAAAATCCTATGAGGCCTAAATGTGTACACATTTATCCAATTCAGATCTGTAAAATTGTTTCTATTTAAGTCAACAATGATTTGTCCGCTTGTGGTACGACCTTACATCCTCACCATTATAAGAACGACATGGTAAAAAAAACTTAAATGATTGAATGCGTCTAATTTTGCCAGCTTATAATAATTCCTTTTTTAAGTCATCACTAAAACGCCCACAACCCCATCCCTCTCTACAGTCTTTAAAGACAGAAATTTCAAATATTATTGTGAACAGCATTCCGAATTTTCTGCTCGAAAGAACTCTTAATTTTTGTAGAACTTTGCTTTAAAACCGTTTCTCTTCTCTGTGGAGGATGTACCTGTTTTTTTCCCATCCCGGGAGCGTTATTCAATCTCTTTCGACTATTGTCGTCCGGCATATAAGACTACATGTAAAGGGCCAAGTTGAATGCTTTTCTGAAACTTTTTTGACGGCTAAAAAATGATAAATGGGGGGCTTATAATTCAAATTTTATGTCCCATTCTAAATAGGTTCTGAGTGCCATTTGAGGTCAGGGTTTTCGAAACTATTTTATATTCATACTGGCCAACATTATTGCTTCAAGATGCGCAGCGTTTTCCAGTTTAGGAAACTATTTGCTGTCGCCAACCTCTTTGCGATATAATCACCATCTTTTAGGGTACTCAAAACCATACAACGTGCCTATTTCACCATTCTTTCCAGTCCACAACGTCTGCAAGTCTTATAATTCTAAAGTTATACCCACCTCACAGGCGCTAATGTAACCCTACCCCTCCGGATTCTTCTGTCCACGTACCGACATTTTTTAGTACAACGATTATTTTATTTCCAAAACAAAGTGCAGTAACACATTATACGCTTTCCTTCTTCTTTCCCCGCTTTGTCTTTGAATTTTATATTAAAATGATCCGACCCACCCACAAACTAATCTTTTAAACTGTAAATTTAGGGAATGTATATTTTCATAATCGCAATATGCAGCTTTCCCCTGACGAAGAGCTCTTAAAACATTTGAGGCTCTCCATCATATAATTTTTCATCAGGCCAGCTCATCTTAAATGAACATAGAGTAATAGAATGTACTGTAAATTCGAGCGGATTTTCCCCCTCAATAGTAGTTTTTGTTTGGTGTAACTGAAAACTATGAAGCATGCTGATTGCCGTTGCTAAGCCTAACATTTTAGGCTAGCTCTACCATCAAAAAGGTAATGACTAACTTCTTTTCAGGTTTGAATGATAACATTGTTTTTAGATTTCATTGTAAGATTGAGAGTAATGTCAAATTACTCATTGCGTCTTTTAAGTGAGCAAAACCCGTAATACCCATCAGTATGATTACTGTCAACTTTGGACCCCCTGATTTGTTCACCTTTAGAATCGAATTATTATTCTTCGATTCACTTATATAAACCATAGGACTTTGTAGAATATTCATGTGGCGAACATTTTGGTTCCGCAATCGTTACTCAACAGCAGGGGGGGGGTGGGGGGGTGTTTTAAATCCGAGGACTGTCTTGAGTGTATTGTTACATACATTTTTTTAAACAAAATAAAAAATGAGCGCTTAAATATAACCTAAAGATGCAGAATATTGCTGGTGTGATGTGGGGGGCCGCACAACAATCCTAAAATAATACAACGATACCTCTTGTCATTGCTGTGACCCAGACTGAACTTTTCATACAAAGGTGAGTACTCCAATAAAGCGATATATTAACGCCACCCCTATTAAAAAAGACTACATCGCAAAGTGTGGTTTAGTCATCCGGATGCGTTTTAATCAGAACCAGTATAAAACTTTGCTGTGTTTTGTGCATCAACTGGGTGTGAGTGTCGTATGCTTATCACGTTAAATCATTCCTGATCCTTTGGTGAGTCTGTGTACAGATTTTCATTTTATTACACGAACCTACAACTATTTTGACTGAACTGCAAGCGCCATTACCAAATGACAAAACGTTTTATCCATTCAGCAACAGAATAGACATGAAGGCTTTGAAAGATCTGTAACGAATTCAAATATTAATGTTATGACAGACTTTAACAAAAGTTGATCTGAATCATGGCTTAGCACCCCTTATTGGGGGGTGCGTGCACAGAAAGTATAAACGATACTGAACCTCCTACACATCTTTCACATTCAGCGACAGTTGTTCACATTCGGGTCCATAGAGCAAGAGCATAAAACAGCATGGACAACATTTACTTAGACATAATCTGAGGGCCTAACTACAGCGGGAATAGAACGAATAAACGACTCTATTCTACTTACGTTTTGGTGTTTGCTAGGTTCGCAAGCTCATAAGCGAGATTCGCGCATAACTTGATTCGTCGACTGTGCCTGATGCACAAAAAACAATACTTAGCGAATTAAGAGGACGCCATATAATTCTACAGTTGATTTACCTTCAAGTATCAAAAGTACCAACATGTTTTTACAATACGCAAGATCGAAAGAGACTTTGCTGTTGCAACTGTTTATATATGCTGCCATCTCTGACCTCAGACTCCAGGTAGGAACAATAATAAAACTACCAACAATAAATCCTTGTATCAGGTAATGAACAGAATGTTGGGAAAAACGCGTATAAATTCGAGCCAGTAATATTACAAACAATCAAAAAAAAAACCAAGATTAAGTCCATCCATCCCAGTGTGCATAGCCCGTTGTTGAGACTGTTGAAGACGTGGACCTTTGTTTTGCGATACCATGAATAATGAAAAGACAAGGCGTTTGTTTTTGGATTAACTGCTTTAGGATTAAATTGGTCTTTATCTTACTAAAGATAACCCAACTATTAAAGAAACTAATGCCCATAGTCTCGCATAAAGCCACTACATTGCTTCAGTAGACAAATACCAGCTAAAAACACTCCCTAATATACCTGGTAAAGAGTCTATAGCTTTACCAGCAAATTTTTTTAATAAACTCGCAAGATGACAAGCATGTTTTTTTTTACCCATGATTTTATCAGGATAATGGCGATGGAGCACTTGAAACTTGCCCTCCACCAGCCCCACCAGTAAATACCATCACCAGTGTACTTATTGCAAATCCTACGGCCATTTAAAAGCTGCTAAGTGACTCCTTGCCTCTAAACAGTGTTTTTATTCCTGTTCTGCTAAGCGTTTGTTCTTCATATAAAATTCTTTGAATAAGTTTCTCTTATGCTCCTCATTTAGTCGTAAATCGTTCTCGGTGAGTAGACAACACTTCTACTTCTCGCTGATCTTGACTTCTTAAGCTCATTTATTTTTTTGTTTTTATTCTTTAACATCACTCCTTAAGTTGGCGGCTTCAGCCTCAGCGAGTTTTTCTTTCTTTTTTTCTTTTTTCTATATCTCATTTAACTTCAGTCAGTTTTGCTAGAAATTGGTTATTAATTCTCCTCTGAAGGTTCTTAAAGTGCGGTCAAGGCTAATAAATCTCTTATAGGCGCCGATTTCTTGCGCTCGGGCAGCGGCGGTTCATCTATAGTTGTGAAATTGGCCCCGCCCTGTTTTCTTCATTCTGAGTGAGTTCTGCTGTTGCTTGCTTTATTTCGCAGACCGCTGCTTGACTTAACACTCAAGTTTCCATGTTTTGCGCTTGTTATCTGTTGGGTTTTTGTTGTATGTTTTGAAGTGTCAGTAAACAACTGCTTCCACATTCAAATTTTCGTTTAGTAAAGCCAAGGCGATCCCGCTCGCATCGCACTATGCTTTGAATAATTGTACCTATTATTACAAACTTTGATGATTTAGTTTATAACGTAACGGAACAAACGTTCTCCTTTGTCGTTTCTAAAATACAAATGGTTAACTATTTCAAAATCATCAGTGTAAATAGTTTCGGTGAGGTTCTAGTTCTATAAACTGTGGTAAAATGATCGGACCTTTATCTTCTGTTAATTCACGCCTTTGCGCCCCCCAATTTCATCCTCCAATGAGACTCTGAGCGAAGCTGTTCAAAGGAGTTCTTTCAATCATTTGGAGCCTCCAAGATCGCGAATACCATAATCTTTCATCTTCAATTGCCCGCCATGTTTTTAAATACTTAACTTTTATTTGTGTTTATAAAAATGTCACAAAATAGGCTCGATCTTGTCCCCCATAGAAAACTGAAAGAACCCCATGGCGTGAACTAAATAAAACGGAATATTACTGTTCCAAATAATCCATCTCTACTATTTGATGCGGAACAAAGTCTTACTGTTAAATTTCCAGACCTAGGAGCGGATGATTTGATTGTGCCAGCTCTGCACGCTTACTTTTAAAATAGAACTCGCTTCAACAACAGACCCAACCGAGAACAGATGGATCAGAATCCTGGGGCGGGGCAAACGTTAAAAATTTCTATAAAACTTGAGGGGTAAGAATATTTGCTTTAAACAATGCAGACATATTTTTAACCTAATCAGATCTATGGCTAAACGCGCGAATGAAAGGTAAAGATCTTGCGTTTCAGGAATTGTAATAAGAAGCACTAAAACTTAGAATAGGCGCCGAACACGCCTCAGGTGATAAAAGCAGCAAAAAGTCTTAGCTGAAAGTAAGTCGTTTGGAAATCGCTTTTATCAATTCCTTTAGAGTATTGAGTTGTTAAAAGCGCATGCCCCATACATTCAAGGGGCATTTAAAAGACAGATTGTCATACGATCTAATTTATTAAGGACTACAACGTGTTACTCAGATCATCAGACACCGAAGCAAAGTAAAGCAAATTCTGACATCTCGTTAGAGTTTGATGTTGTTAGCAACTCTAATTAGCAAGGCTGATATGGGCACAAGAATGAGTCACAAATTAGTACATATATTACGAAAACGTGCGTCATCATTCAAACATAGCCTAAAGCAGGCAGACGCTATATGGACTTTTAATCTTAGTGTCGCAGTAAAACGCTTAGGAGGTATTTATTGCTGTGTGAAGATGAAGAACCATTCGCAAGAGCAAGTGAAAAGTTTTTTAATCCAAAAATAACGAAAGTAACAATGTTCGCTTGATGGTAGTCCTACCAATCTATGCTAGCGGCTTAGACCTTATCATCATTTTGACAAATAAGAAAAAATTGGTTTGGGGTGGGAGGGGTAGAAGTCTAACACAGACCGTGCGTCTAAAGATCTCACACTTCACAGAGTTAGCTTGATGATTATTTAACATCAAATACGGTTTATGGATTGACCTAAGGTCAACAGAGGATAATCATTGCATGGAAGCGTGAGAGAAGTTAGAGACATAAATAAACATTCAAATTGATAAAGTAAAAAGAAGGCAGTTAAAGCCGCTTAATGTACATTTGTTTATAAATTATATGATGCACAGCTAAATATTGAAGCCAACAGATTTAAAGATGTAGTATACTAAATTATTTTTTATTTTAAAAAGCATGGCCTACTCCGATTTATCCAAATGTTCCCTACAGAACCGGAGTCGCCAAGAAAGAGATAGTGAACCCCCCGCATAAAAACCTTAGATTAACCAACAATATCACAAATGCAACAATACTAGAGCATGACCTCTTCAAAAATACAGCAAAACCCAACGAAGGTAATCTGCTGCCTTTAACGCTGTATACCTATGTCAATACTGGAGCAACGACTATAAGCGCCGCATCAGCAGAACAAGTGTAAGCCTTTTAGCAATGGGCATAAGGCGTACCCGCAGCTTATACCTCTAGGTGGTTGTCTTTACTCTCGCCTGTGTTCATTAGCTGTTAGGTGCGCTAGCAAAAAAATAAAAAATAAACTCAAAACACACAGCTATAGTTCCCAACTAATACAAGCTAAACTTAGTTCCTTCAAGCTGATTATAAATTAAAGCTCTAGCTGACTCAAACATCACGATGAAGAATTTAATCGTTTACAGGCCGATTTTTGATGACTACAAAAGACAAAAGTTTGATCTTCAAAAAAAGGCGAGGACAAGTTTTTCTTCAACAGCCAGACCCCGAGCAATAAAAAAAGGAATGCTTAAAAACAGTAAACGAAACATAAACTCTGTTCTAAACAGCTCACATTAACAACGCCAAAGGGTGTTTATACTTTGTTTTATGAGTCTAAAAACTCAAAAAAGTCCATCGATAAGATTAATTATTTTTTTTGATTTTAATAAATTATTTTGAGTTAGAAAAGAAACTCAGCATGGATACAAATATATGAAGGTCCAACGAATTGTTTGAAGCAATGCAAGAATGATTTATCAGAGCACTGAATGATATTGATCTAGAAGTTATTGATCCAGCAAACTACAGGCAATGTTTGCTCATGCTATTTCCAGTTCCGGTAAACTAACAATAGACCCACCAGTTAAAGTAAGTTAGCTGTTTTAATCGGACTATATATCAATAAATGAAAGAAAACCTAGAAGTTTGGGTCTCGACTAAACAACATACTATCTTTCCACTAATGACTAACACCCGGTTGGGCCAGACGAACTGCTTACACAGTTTGATGTGGCCGCTGAAACCAAAATGAGAGGCACTGGTTGGTCAGAGGGCTAAGTCCTAGAGATCAGATTAAAACAGTCTAAGTATGCGCCGATTGGTTGGCAAGTCTTACATTTTCCACTACTCCAGCATTAGTTTTGCAAAAATAAGCATTCTAAACATAAAGAAACGACAAAACAAATGTTTTTATGTGTGTGGTTCTTGCAAGCTGCAACACGTTCCGCATAAAACGAGAGAGAGTGTCAAACTACTATCCGCCGCTTACGTCAATATCTTTAACTTTAGTGGAAGATCTTTCCTGTTATGTGTAGATCAAATTGAATCATTGAAGAACAAAACAAAACCAATAACTGTAACTCTGACCATGGGATGAGGAAACAAATTGGCGCCAATTAAGTGTCCCTACGAATAGCCCAACGAATGGCGAGCCAGACAAAAATCATCTTGACTTACTACTGATCTTTCACCAGCGGGCTACTGCATTACACATAGAGACGCACATGATAAACTAATGCAGCATGCCTTCAAAGAATGGCATAAACAAGAATTCTGCAGAAAATGTTAACAAGAATTCATCTGCTCAAGTCGCAATCGAACATAAGTAAACATTGTATCGGCCAGTTGACTGTAATACGGAACTCATTACGCCCCAGAAGGCAGTAAAGTTTAGTTTTAAGAGACTGGATACGGATGCAAAATTCTCCATTTGTTTGTTTACGACCAGACTTTCGAGTCGCTTATTGTTTCCTTTGAAGGCCAGCGCCACAAAAACTCGAAAAACAGTCTAATGAGTAATCATCAGATTTGTTTCATTTGCCTCATCATTGTTGGTATCGGGGGCGCTCAGTCAACACCAGAATGTGGTAAAAAAAAATACGCGAGGAGGTCCAGATTCGGCTAGAAGATTTTACAAGCGCTTGCAGCAAGTGCGTAAATGACAGTTCCTAATAATCTGAATTTATCTGAAATCATAATGACGCCTGAAGACCAACAACAGTATGACTTAGCCACCATTGTGGATTAGTGGTTTAGAACTCGGAAGAAGCCAATCCAAAATAAAGACCATGATCACATTAGTGGAGAATTCAGAGGAGTCAGCGCAACAGTAAATGCCATCTTCAACTAAATATTGAACCAAAGACAATGGAAGCTGCCTGTATTCTTTCATAACTTGCGAGGTTACACACTCATCTTATAATGAAAGCAAGTAGACATGCCTTCCAGGTTGTCATGCATTTGCACAGTCCATCAAAAAGTACATGTGTTTTTTCCACTTTAAAATAACATGTCTTTTTTATGATTCTTGTCAACACATGAAGGGTTCATTAGAGTCGCTGGGCTATGTCCTTAAAGTCCGCCCAATAACTTGAAGAATATTTTGACCCAACCTTGTTAGAAAGGGTGTTTACTTTTGAATACATGAACATTGGGAAAGGTTTGATTGAGATACACTTCCACCTAAAGCGCGTTCTTTTCTATGTCTCAGAGGAAAGGAAAATTGTGAGTCTGATTTACCACATGCTCAAGATGCGTGGCAGAAGTAGAGGTAAAACGATGGAGACTATCATGACTCCTACTTGAATGGCAGACGTATGTTTTGTTGGCGATATTTTTGAAAATTATAGAAAGACCGGCATGAAACAGTATAGCCTGGATCCCTGCGCATTACATTTTCTCGCCCGGATGAGCTGGACGCTTTCTTTAAAGTTTACTTGGGGGGGAGACAGATTGATGATTGTCTACCTACCAATGATATCAATGATTGAAAAACGGGATGCGTGGGGAATTAGTATGGCGGCGCACCAATTACTGGTAAAGCAAACAACAAATACTATGACGACTATGATCCGAGTAAAAGGCCTAACTTATCTCAGTATTTAATGAGCAACAATCTGTATGGTTGGGCAAATGGCGCAATCACTTCCATTACGTAACTTAAAATGTACACAGGTACGAATAATATCAAAAGTCGCATTAAAGTGGTTGGCAGTTTTTGAAGTTATATCAACAGCGTGGTTTCATTCTAGAAGTTGACTTAGAATATCCTGCAAGAACTCCTGACCTCATATGACTAACCGAATAGCAGAGCAGAAAGCCTAAAGATGGCAAAAACAAACCGCCTAAACTTGTGCCTAATCTTCGACGCCAAAAAATTATGTCTGTCATTTACCGACTCTTGTTCAACAATTTTATTAAGACATGGTTTTAAGTTGAAAGCCAGTTCATCGAATAATTGCTTAATCAAGACATTCATGAAACCATAACATCATAGAAGAACACGATCTCAAGAAAAAAATCCACAGATTCATCGAAAGACTTTTTCAAGCTGAAACAACAGGTTGTTTCGAAAGACTAGGAGGAGACATCCCATCAACGTAAAGATGTCAGATTGTTACCAAGATAATGGCGAAGCAATTAACGACTTCAAAACCTAATTATCCAGACTTCAGAAGATTTCAGATCAACTTTTTGGCAATAATGATAAAAAAAAGTAAGTCAAATTGAAAAACCGCATTTATTGGGTGTACAGTTTTTAGGAATTATCAAAAGCTTTTAATGTTAGAATTCTTTATGACTACTCAAACCCGTGTAACCAAGTCCAGGGTTACTCTACACAGATACAGATAGTATTGTTAATAGATAACCCTACTGATGACATCTAAAAGACATGGAAATAGAAGTAGCTAAGGAGCGAGGGATGGTACGACACATCCGATTACTCCTGAAAGATCGCCTTGCAGTCAAATTACTACAGAAGGTTTTAGGAAAAATTAAGGATAATATCGGGAAAGGTGAATCAAGGATTAATGGGGGTTAAGGTAAAAAATGGGTACATTATTCGAGCCTGGTGGAACACGCATTAAGAAAGCAAAGGGAATATTCCGCGTTTTGTGCGTCAAACATATCGCATGACAACTACAAAGAAGCATGTTTGACAATAAGACTTTTCATCATGACAAACGAAAAACTGCGATTCTAATCTACATGAGAATCACAGCAACTGTTGAACAAAGAAAGTCATTCAATAGAACAAACACAAAACGTGTGTTTGTTAATCCAGAGTTTTCATATGCATGTATGGACATTAAGAACCGTAAATAAATTAAAGTGGAACTGTGTCCTGGTGGGAATTATCCTGCAGTTCTTTTCGTTCACAAAAGAGCCTTTGAGAGCTGGTTTTTTTGTTTGTCATTTCGCGTAAATATTACAACGCGGATTCATTTTTACAATTCTATTTTATTCATATGGATCAACACTCCAAACTGGATCGGTTCCCTGATGCGAGTGTCCCCTTCCGCTTCCTCCCCCGTAAATAAAGGTACCTTACTTCAACCAAATGGGCAATATTTGCCGAAAAGACTCACCTTCACAACATTTATTGTTTGTTTTTTGATTGCCTTGTACAGGTTTAGTCCTTAAATTATTCATTATTTCATTGCCGCGCAAAACTGAGGGCAGTCTCTAAACCATGTCTGTGTTGCGAGACTTGTCAATCACTCTCTGTGATATTGGTAGAAAAAAGGTCTTTCGGCTAACTGTTTTGTTAATAGTTTTCAACTAAAGCCGTGATCTGTGGAACTCCTGGGACTGCCTCTTCTAATGGTGAACATCTATGATTTAACAATAAATTGATTCACTGGCCCTTTAAATTCTTTTTCATCATCAACTTGAATCATGCGAGGATAAGTTGAAAGGACTCGTCGATGGTATATCGTTGTATAGGCGACAGCAACAGCAAAGCACTCTTTGTGGTTAATGGTTCCGCATGCTTTATATCTTGAAGCTATGTCAATGACTGTGAGTGCGTACTTAAACTTTATTTCGTCTAATCGACGGAGGGGAAATATAGAAGATCCAATGGATGGGCTGTCGTTGAGTTGTATTCACAAAGTGTGGTCTCTGTATCCGTCTAGGCGCAGGTAAATAAATTTGCCAATCGCTTGTTTAGAGTAACCATTCTTTTGGCTGTTTGTTCACTGACTCCCGCTGCTTGCTTAGCTATTTAATTGCCGTGATTCCCTTCCCATATCCTTTTGGGCGAATAATAAATTTTGTTCATTTTTTATCAGCTGATATTATGCGCAACAAAATACACAACAGTCATACCAACGACAATAAACCCGATTTCTTGCATCTTTGTTTTTCTGATGGTTGATAAAAGTGCTAGAATTTTGGTGGGGCAATGTCAGATTGGTTTGCCCGTTACTAGATAATACACTTTTATCGCTTGATCAACATCTTTAAATACTATGTGTAAGCTGCATGCCCCCGTTTTTTCATGTGTGTTAATAAAATCTAACTCGCAATTCTCTGCTTTCATACGAGCTTGTGGTGCGGCTCTTGCTCACAGCTGTGTGTTAGTCTTTTTCTCTCTCGGCCTCGCCCTAGTTTACTAAACCGAATTTACACTTCCCTAAAAGCAACGCATTAACCACAAGCCGTCAGGGCCGCCTATCACATTACGAGTGAAGCCATTTTTATAATTTATGTTTTTAATTTACTTATTGTCAGAATTAATCGTGGCTAACTAAAAATCTTTCGTACGAACGAAGCGGCAATAATAGCAAATCAGCTTTGCAAGAATCCTCAAAGTCTAGGTTTGCCAAGACTGCTGTTTTATATTAACAGCTTTTACCAAGCATTGTGTATCCTACACTTAGACCCGCCGATAACGGCAGAATGGTATACAAGGTTGCGACAGTGTTTTTCGGCGCATTTTAAAAAATAAAATAATAAGAATTAATAAAAAAAACTGAGACAGCGAGGATCTGCTAGAGCTACAGAGCGTCCATAAACCTTCCTGAACTATAAAAAGAAGAAGTTGAGATCAAGCTATTAGCCCAAAAAGGGAAAGGTGTATTCTTTGCAGCAAGTGAAAAACAAAACACTTCCCTCTCGGAACCTGAATTCAGCATTGAACATCAACAGTGATTGTCGCCAGCATAGAACATTCTAAAGTTCATAACAGGTATAAGCGCACTGTGTGGTCGAAATTGGTAACAAGTCGTAGGACAAACAGTTCTTAGTTTGTAACACTAAACTACAGAGATGTGCCCTCCATTGATGCTGAACAAGATCTTACGTATGATTTAACGCAAATCCAGTTTTAACAAAGTCATTAGAGGTCCCTAATGCGGTGATTTATTATTACAGATTTGGAACATTGTTATCAGCCGTTAATCAAGGATTAATTCTTTTAATCAAATAGATTTATTTCCCTTCAAAAGAAACAGTCGGAAAACAGCAGAATCAGGAACCCTTGAATCAGAAAACACTGAATCATCGAGAAAGTGACCAGTAAACATCCTGGGCGTGTTGCAGCAGGGTAAAAGATAGCAAGTTAAACAGACAAAGAAAATTAAAGTTACAATCACAGAATATAACTCATATGAAAACATAACCATAAACACCCCAACGCCCAATCAGTTGATCCAATGCCAGCTCCAAACAAGAGCAAGTTAATTCAAGGGCACAAAGTCTTCGGGGGGGGTGAAAATTGAACTTAAAACGTTCCAGTTTTTGGCGCCCTTGCTGGCTGCTGGGGGCAGTTATTACGGTTATCATAAATAACCAATGGCAACAAAAACAAAAGCAGCCCAAAAACATCTGAACGCACAAAATACACAAAATAGAACAACAGCACTCAGCACCGCCAATAACAAATCATTGTGAGGATCCATTTAAAATGCATAATAATTTAAGAACTTAAATTTAATTTTTTTTGATAAAACTTGGCGGATTATATTTGTTTAAAATGAGAAGTCAATAAATAAAGCACATGGATGCTATAAAAGACATTTCCTTAGACCAGAAATTGTAATCAATGCGGTTGCTTAGGAAGTAAGAACGTCATTAAGATCTATGCTAACCAAGCCACGCCAAGTGCGTTAAGCAAGACATCCTCAACATAGACGCGTTTTTTGGGGAGGCGTGTGTTACTATAATAGCATCTACTATTATAAGACACAAACAAAGTTTGTATTGTTTTTTTAAATAATTAATAAGATAAACTTGAATAAGAACTTGGTTGTACTTAAAGGATGACTGAGTTATAATCTGAGGTGACATGAGTAAAAACTTAATAGTTACTTGGTCAAGAACTTATTAAGAACATGAGTAAACTTAATTAAAAACTTAATTAAAACTTAATCAAGAACTTAATTAAGAACTAATATAAGAACTTATTAAGAACTTGGGGTGACTTGAAGTAACTTGAGTTAAGAGACTTAAAAGGGACTTGAGGTTGTGTGCATGCCTGGGGTGGGGTGGTGGGGGGGGTTGTGCATGTCATGGGGTGGGAGGTGGATGTGCGTGCAATGGGGATGGGGGGTCGCAGAGTGTACCTCCCTTAGTGTCCGCGACATATGCAAGACAGCAGTACTGCAGCCCTCTTTGCTACTATAAATAGGCTTCACCGCATGAACGTTATTTATAAGCAAGGCGGATTTTAAATACCGTAGCCCTCTGCTGCTATAAATATGACGTCCA
The DNA here is from genome assembly GCA_018398815.1 of Conus ventricosus. Classification (NCBI taxonomy): domain Eukaryota; kingdom Metazoa; phylum Mollusca; class Gastropoda; order Neogastropoda; family Conidae; genus Conus; species Conus ventricosus. The sequence goes on along the minus strand of JAFLJL010016070.1, from coordinate 32,145 downwards.
ACCGCAAGAAAGTTATTATATAGCAAGGCGATTTTACCGTAGCCCTCTTGCTGCTATAAATAGCGTTCACCGTAATAACGTTATTTTATAGCAGCATTCAGCAAGGCGATTTTACCGCAGCCTCTTGCTGACTATAAAAGGGCGTTCACCGCATGACAACGGTTTATTTATAGTAGCAGTCAGCATGGCTAATTTTAACCGCAGTTGCCTCCCACAACAAAGAGTTTCATATCACTTGAGATAGTGGCTGGCTACACACTACTCCTACTCCAATACTGGGAAAATGTAACTAGGTCTCTGCCTAACCCTATCTATTTTGTTTGCCAGAACATTTTTAAATCGCTATTCAGTTTTGCATCAGTTTAATGATAGTTTGACGTTTGCAACCCAGTTCATTTATAACTGATCCCTACTGAGAAAATTTAGGGAAAGTTATAATAACACACCGAAAGTTGAATGAGTTTTGCTACATTGTCCCTGCGTCTGAAAAGTGAACGCCATGATTGTAGCGTCTTGTTTTTTAAACATTACTTGACTGTTATCAAGCAGCCCCAAACAATAAAACGCTGTTATGGATTGTTTTGCTTTGGCCGACTTCAACAATGCAGCGCCATTTAGTTAGATATGAACCATCTCATCAATATCAAACACGTATTGAAACCTGCGACATCTTTGTTCAGCATATATTTCTTTCATTTCGTGAACCAACAAACCTTTAAGATAGTCGTTCATTTCAAAAGTTATCTTCACCTAATTCTTTCGGTCAAATACCTAACATGCAGTTAAAGTAAAACCTTTGGGTCATCGAATAGCAAGAGTTTGTTCTTTAGTAAACAGTTGTGACCATTTTAAAATAAAACACAACTATAACACAGTGGTCACACCGAAGCACAGTCCAAAACACAACCTTCTTGTAACAGTATCCAGGAACAATGGCAAACCGTCTTGCTGACGTGGCGGCCTCGAAGTGGGAGTGTCACGTGACAGTCTAAACATTCGCTAATGCAATGGCTATGTTTGCATAGTTAACGCGCCGCCAGGTGCGCTTTATTGATTTTTTGTCGCAGTTTTGTAAAGCGGCCTGCGCTGTGTTGAATCGAAGTCGCTTGTCTGCGCCAGCCGTAAATTAACGATCAGGTTTCCAGCCTTGGCGGTCTCTGTAACCCCCCGCCATCGGTCTGCTTCGGTGTACAAAGTTTTGTAGGATAGAAAATTAGTCAGAATATGTGTTCGGATTTTATGTCAAAAATATAACTTAGTTTTAAAAGACAAGCAAGTTTAGTAATTTAGTATTAAAAACAATAAACCTAACACAGGATGTCGGGGTGGGGTAAGAATCTTATTTTTTGTTTGAAGTCATACTTTCAGAGAACGGAAAAGGCGGCTTTTAGGCCACTTTCCGCCCCAGAAAACTCTGGTTGGATCAGCGAAAGTGACCAGGATTGGCAAAATACTGTTCTCTACAACAACAACAACAACAACAACATAAGCTAACCACCCTTCCCTTGAATAAATTGCTAACGTGTGTATTTTGTAGCAATATGGTGTTAACTAAAACATGAGGGTAAACCGTTTAAGCATGTACACTACATGGACGTTACAACGCATGTCTTATGTAATTTAAACAAAACACAAATAATAATGTGACTATGTAATCATCTTCCTGCTGTTGTATAAGTATAAAGAATCCCTGCAGATCAACGCGTTGGTGAAAGGTGCATGAAATACTTGTGACATCCGCGTCCATGCTGACCAGGTGACAGGGCAGACGACGAGACCATAGCAAATCGGTGCATCATGTTGGGCAAATCACTTTCGCAAAAAAAATCACGTTTCGTCTGATCACGTTCACTGATCACGTTTAGTCCCCTAATTTTTGCCAAATTACATTTCGTTTCGTCCCATAAGGTTTGCCTCAACACGTTTTGCTCAATCATGTATTTGCCCAATTTCCGTCTCCCCAATCACATCTTGCCCAATCAACGAGTTATTGTGGCCCGATCACGTTTCGTCCAATCACATTTTCGCCAGAAAAACACGTTTCGCCAAACCACGGTTCACCAAATCACTTTCGCTCAACACGTTTCGCCTAATTACGTTCCGCTCACCTATAAACGTTTTTGACCCATCACATTTTTGCATCCATCTTGTTTTGCCCCAGCGCATCTTTCATTCCAACATCCCATCATGTTTTTTTGCCTAAGTGTATCTTCCTCCACATATGCATTCTGTTTTGCCCAGTGTATCTTCATTCTTCCAACACCCCATCCTGTTTTTTTGCCCAGTGTATCTTCATTCCAACATGTCCATCCTGTTTTGCCCAGTGTATCTTCATTCCAACATCCCCATCCAGATTTGCCCATGTAGCTTCATTCCAACCATCCCACATCCTTTTTGCCCAGTGTATCTTCATTCCAACATCCCTGTCATGTTTTGCCCATGTTCTCTCATTTCCAACATCCCCATTCTGTTTTGGCCATGTATCTTCATTCCAACATCCCTGTCATGTTTTGCCCAGTGTATCTTCATCCAACATGTCCTTCCTGTATTGCCAGTGATCTTCATTCCAACATATCCATCCCTGTTGTGCCTATGTCAGGTTATACCAAGTTGTAGAAATCATTGAATGCTAAAATACATTTGTCGTGAGTTAGACATGCAATTGGGGAAAAAAAAGGAAATAGTAATATACAGAATGACTGAGACTTGACAGTGATGATGATGATGATGATCATGACAGTGAGGATGATGATAATATGATAAGATATGTAGATGATGATGAAGATGATAGATAGGAGTGAGGAGGAGGAGGGTGGAGGAGGAGGATGACGATGATGATGATGTTGATGAGGATGATGATGACAAGTGATGATGATTAATGATGAATGCCGATGGATTGTTCATGAAGCTTTGACGATGAATCGAAGCTGCTGATGCTGATGATGGTGATTGTGATGGTGATGATATGATGATGCTGATGAATGAGGTTCATGATAGTTGACGATGACGATGCTGACGATGCTGGCTGCGGCGCGGCTGCTGATGATGATAATGAATATGATGACGACGATGACGATGCTTGTCTGCTGATGATGATGATATGAAGATGATTATGAAGATATGATGAGATGATGATGATGATGATGTGCGTGCGCGTGTCTGTGTGTGTGTCTGTGTTGTCTCTGTGTGTGCTGTGCGTGCGTGTGCGTCCATGCGTGTGAGCATGCGTGCGTGCGTACACGTGTGTGTATGTGTGATGTCAATATGCTTCAGAGCGTGAGGGGGAAGGGGATAGGGGTGGGAGGATGGGGCGGACTGGGACAGTGGAAGATGGAAGGAGGGAAAGGAGAAGGGGAGGGGGGGGGGGGGTCCTACCTCACGCACGGAACGAACAACACTTAAGATGGTGTAAACCAAAAAAAAGTCGTGTTTATTACGACAGGGCGCCAGCGCTCACTCACCAACATCTGACTGCAGGCTTGGGGGTGCGCTGTGGCAAACTTCAAGCTGTTTATACAGCTGTTGTAGTGTGTGTGTGTGTGTGTGTGTGTGCGCGCGTGCGGGCGTGCGGGCGAGCGTGCGTGCGTGCGTGTGTGTGTGTGTGTGTCTGTGTGTCTGTGGCAGGCGTGTGCGTGCGCGTGCGTGCATGCGTGTGAGCGTGTGTCTTACCCCTCTGGCAGGCGAGTGGTGTGTGAGTGGTGTGTGTGTGTGTGTGTGTATGTGGGAGGGGGGCAAGAGGATCGAGGAGGAAGGGGGGGGAGGTGTTGGGGGAGGGGGGGGGGGTCAGTGACAGGTGGTGGGGATTAGGCGGCAGGGAGTCCGGAAACAGGTCGGTAGATTTGAGGGGTGGGGCGGGAGGGCGGGGGGAGGGGGCCGGTGGGAGGGAGGGGGGGGGCAGAGTTTCTTTCTTTGATCTGTGCCGTTTTATTTCCGTGTGTGTGTGTGTGTGTGTTGCACCAGCTCAGGTTAGTTGGCGTACACAGCATTAGCTTGCAATTACGTGCCCTTGGCTCGTCGCCGAGTCGTGGCAGAATGGAAGGGGGATGGGGGGGGGGGGGGGGGGGGATTGGCGGTCAAGGCGCAGAGGGGGAGGAGGAGGGGAAGAGGAGGGGGAGGAGGAGGGGGTGGAGCGAGGAGGGGACGAGGGGAGGGGTGGACAGACGGGGGTAAGGGGCAAAATGACTTGATGCATACTTAAAGAGAAGAAGGAAACGGACAGGCAGGAGGAAAAACAATGAAACACGACACGACAAAAACAATGCAAACACCCATGCATTTACGCGGGTCGCCTCGACATGTTTCGATAAACATGTCTACACATGTTCCTGTTTTCTTTTGAACCTGCAGCAAAGTTGTTGGAGCAAACTCCCGATGTGTGATAAGGTGCACAGTTTTAATGCACTTCGATGGACTTAGTCTAATATATATATGTTGTGTATATATATATATATATATTATAATATATATATATATATATATATATGTTAAAATAAGTATTAAAAAGGAATATTAAAAAACTCTACAAATTTGTTTCAAGCGGGAACGTCCCACTATTCCGAGGGTTCACTAGTCCGAGGGTTAGGGTTAGGGTAGTCCGAGGGTTCACTAGTCCGAGGGTTAGGTTAGGGTTTAGGGTAAGGGTTAGGGTTAGGGTTAGAACTCTACCCTAAGGGTTAGGGTTAGGGTTAGAACCCAACCCTCGACTAGTAAACCCTCGGACTAGTGAACCCTCGGACTAGTGAACCCTACCCGTTTCAAAGCTGGGTGGCTATCTCCAGGATCATCCTGATCACCCAGCTTGAAACAAATTTGTAGAGTTTTTTAATATTCCTTTTTAATGCTTATTTTAACAAATGTTGCTCCGCAAGGGTTGAGCGCTTTTAGAATCGTTTTAGGATGTGCAACTACATTGATATATATATATATATATATATATATAATATATATAATATATATATATATATATATATTTATATATAATATAATTGAATTATAAACAAAGCTTGCTCTTATGTCTTAGATTGACGAAATAGGGGGAAATAAGCATTCATATCTGCAGTGGTAGATGATTTTTTTTTAAAATCTTGGCAATATCATTTCCAAAAGAACACAAACTGTCCAAAATATTCAACAAAAAACACCATCAAACTATCATACTCATGTATGCCTAACCTTAAAAACATAATTGATTCATCTAACAAAATGAAAAGCAACATAAAAGAGAAGGGTGCTGAAAGGACATCTTGCAACTGCACTAAAAAAAGAACAGTGCCCCCTAAGCAACAAATGCCTTCACAGCAACATTGTATACCAAGCTACGGTAACTTCAGAAAATGAAAAAGAAACATATATAGGGATCACAGAAAACACTTTCAAAACCAGATATGCAAACCACAAACAGTCATTCAAAAAATGAAAAATACAAAAATCAAACAGAGCTGAGTAAATACATTTGGAGACTCAAGATAAAAAAATAGACTACAACATATGGAAAATCATAAAAAGAGCAACATCATACAACAATATTTCAAAAAGATGCAATCTATGCTCCACAAAAAATGGTTTAATATTATGTAAACCACACCTAGCAACCTTGAATACAAAGGTAAAAATAGTAAACAATTGCAGGCACAAATGGAAATCTTTGTTTAGCGCACGCCACCTGGACAGACCCCAATAAGAACCACAGACCACAACGTGAAGCGACTCGCACGTGCAGAAATGGAATCAGGTCCCGCACGCTATAAAAGACAGATAGCGTGCCCCAAAAGATTATCCTGAGGAGAAGCGAGAGGTTCGAAACAAGCTTGTTGATTTTAATACTTCATTTTTTAAAAATATTCTTAACAGATGTTGCTCCCCAAGGGGTTGAGCACCTTCAGATTTTTAAAGAACACTTTATATATTGTTCATATAATATATATATATATATCAATGTGATTAACATTCCTAAAATGATTTTGAGAGTGCTCAACCCCTTGGTGAGCAACATTTTTTTTTTTTGTTAAAATAAGGTTTTTAAAAAAGCAATCTACAAATTTGTTTCTAGCTTTGCGCTGTCGTCAGATGATTTTTGGTTTTGCCCACCGCAAGTGTAAGGCGTGTGGGCTCCGTATGCGGTTGTTTGCACGTGCGGGTTGGCTGCACGTGTTTTTTGAGGTTTTCAGGTTATTTGTTTTGGGTGTTGATTCACTAACAAACGATTTCCAATTTATTCCCTGCAGTTGTTTTACTATTTCTGTTTTGGTGTTTAAGTTGCTAATATGGTTTGTCATAGTATTAACCATTTTTCAGTTAAACATAGGTTGCCCTTTTTGAAATATTGCTGTATATGATGCTCTTTTTATGATTTTCCAGGATATATTGTAGCTTGTTTTTTCCGTCTTAAGTTTCTAGATATTCACTCCGCTCTGGAAAGTGTGCTTTCGTCCGTTAGTCCCAGCTGGTGGAGGCATCGGATTCG
>JAFLJL010016070.1:10000-15000 GCA_018398815.1 Conus ventricosus | reverse complement strand
GTAGTTCATTCGTAAAGGGTTGTGACCGTATGGGTGGTAGTTCATTGTAAAGGGTTGTGACCGTACGGTGTGGTAGTTCATTCGTAAAGGGTTGTGACCGTACGGGTGTGGTAGTTCATTCGTAAAGGGTTGTGACCGTACGGGTGGTAGTTCGATCGTGACCTTACGTCCACGCTAGTTCCCTCACGGTTGGCTAATCAAGCTGAAACAATAGGGCAACATTGCCCTGGAAAGGTTGACCCTGCTCCACTTGTTATGGCAGTACACACTGACCAAGCGTGGTCAATGGAAGGGCTGCTGGACCCGGTGTCCGGCCGAGATGGACATAACACACAATCAACCCACAGACGGTCAATCATCGATCGGCCTAGACTGAAAAACAACTGAGACCGTTGTCTTTTTCTTTGTCTTTTTGTTCTTCATCTTCGAGTGTTCCGGTGGAGGAGAGGGGAGGTGTGTGTTGTGTGTTGTGTGGTGTGTGTGGTGTGTGTGTTTGTGTGTGTACGCGTGCATATATATCTATGCGCAGTGCATGCACACGCGAGAGTGCATGTGTGTGTGGTGTGTGTGTGTGTGTGTGTGTGTGTGTGTGTGTGTGTGTGTGTGTCGTGCGTGCGTGTGTGTGTGTGTGTGTGTGTGTGTGAGTGTGTGTGTGTGTGTGTACGTGGTGCGTGCGTGCGTGTGTGTGTGTGTGTGTGTGTGTGTGTGTGTGTGTGTGTGTGTGTGTACGTGTGCGTGCGTGCGTGTGTGTGTGTGTGTGTGTGTGTGTGTGTGTGTGTGTGTGTGTGTGTGTGTGTGTGAAACGCTTGTATGTGACGTCACGATTGCCCATACAGAGGCTAAATCTCTCTCTCTCTCTCTCTCTCTCTCTCTCTCTCTCCTCTCTCTCTCTCTCTGGTCAAGATTTTCTACAATGATAATTAACATACATACTCTCTCTCTCTGTCTCTCTCTGTCTCTCTCTGTCTCTCTCCTCTCTCTCACACACACACACACACACACACACACACACACACACACACACACACACACACACACATACATACACGCGCGCGCGGCACATACACACGCGCGCGCGTACATAGAATAAGAGAAGCAGACAGACTGACAAACAAAGACAAGGACAGGGAAAGAGACATAAACACAGAGTGAGTGAGTGAGAGACAGACAGAGAGAGAGACGCATTGGCTCACACTCACTCACTCACTCACACACACACACACACACACACACACACACACACACACACACACACACACGAGGCATTTACAGAGACAGACAGACAGACAGAGAGACATGGAGACAGAGAGAGATCCAAATAATATTCTTCCAGAGATAGGAGCAAAGACACATTAGACAATTATAACAGAGTTGTTGTTTTTTATAAGTACGTCTTCAAGGTGACAATTGTAAGATACTGTGAAAATACCACCAAACAAAATAATCTTAGAGAGAAAATACCACCAAATGATCATAGAATGAAAGTACCACCAAATAATCATAGAACGAAAATACCACCAAATGCTCATAGAATGAAGATACCACCAAATGCTCATAGAATGAAATGCTCATAGAACGAAAAAAAAAAAACACGAAATGTTCATGAATAGAACAAAAAACACCACGAAATGCTCGTAGAGCGAAAATACCACGACATGCTCATGGAATGAAAATACCACCAAATGCTCATAGAATGAAAATACTACCAAATGCTCATAGAATGAAAATACCACGAAGTGCTCATAGAACAAAAATACCACCAAATGCTCATAGAACGAAAATACTACGAAATGCTCATAGAATTTAAATACTACGAAATGCTCGTAGAACGAAAATACCACGAAATGCTCATAGAATTAAAATACCACGAAATGCTCGTAGAACGAAAATATCGCCATATATACGTTTAGTTTCTTACTCGGCAGTTGCTCTTTGTTTAATTTTTGCCCGTTGTATCACCTGTGTATAACATACATGTGTATCTTCTATACTGTCAACACTAGTGGCATCATAGTGGTAATTTTAGGTACAGTCGTGTATTAATTTAAGACATTAGGACAAGTCTCTAATATAGTGGGCAAACCTTTCTGTTCGTGATTTGTCAATCTCTCTCTCTCTCTCTCTCTCTCTTCTCTCTCTCTCTCCCTCCCTCTGTATACGTCTGTAATGTGTGCGTGCGTGAGTGTGGTGTGTGTGTGTGTGTGTGTGTGTGTGTGTGTGTGTGTGTGTGTGTGTGTGTGTGTGTGTGTGTCGGTGCGTGCGTTTCTGTGAGCGGCGCCAGCAGTTATTTAGTCCGTTAAAACAATCTAATTTTCATTTTCAATAAATCAAAATACGACGATCAGCTTTTGAAATGAGAATCATCTGAATTTACTAAAGTATATAAACAATAACGATATGAGACAATAAACAAAATATAGAAAAAGGACAGAGACAGAGGGTGGGAGGGGGTGATACATTGAGAGATGGAATGTGGAGAAGAAGAAAAGAAGAGAGGAGAGAGAGAGACAGAGACAGAGACAGAGACGGCGAGACAGAGAGAGAAAGAAGTAAGGATACAGAAAGGCATTGAGGGAAAGAGAGAGGGGAGATGGGGAAAGACAGACAGAGAGACAGACAGACAGAGACAGAGAGGTTTCCATGCACGAATGTAAGTAAACCTAAGTCTTTGGAGACAATCTCAATACAATACTCCTATCAGCAGGTGCCAGACACACACACACACACACACACACACACACACACCACACACACACACACACAATCCACCAAGTGTTGACTAGCTTACCTGTCGTCGGAGGTCAGACCAAGGCGATGGTTCTCCGCGAAGCCTGTGCACGGTGGGTTGGTGGACCACGTCCAGCGTCTCCTCCCTGCGGTCAACGAACATGGCGCCACCGTCAACATCAGACGTCACGTCGTATGATGCGAAGGCACCGTCACCCACACGTGACACCTGGTCCCCAGTGTCCAGGTTTGTCGTGACGACTGTCGTTTCAGCAGCCGTGACCTGGTCTGAGGAGGAGGAGGAGGCCTTCTGGACTTCGGACTCCTCCTGGTCCTCATCCATGGCGGTGGCGGCGTCCAGCTCTGCCAGCACGTCGAGAACCGTGTCCCGGAGCTCGCCCTGTATGGTGTCGGTGGCTTTTCTGGCAGTCCCAGCACGTTCTGCAGGCTGAACGTCCTCAGAGTCTTCTTGGTCGGGGAGCCTCGGCTCCGCCACATTGTCTTCGGTCCTGTCTGCACCTTCGTTGTCGTTGTCCTCCTCCTCTTCTTCCTCGTCATCGTCGTCGTCATCATCACTGAGTTCTCTGGTCACTTGATCTTCCGAGGACACTACGTCACTATTGCTGACGTCATCCAGTGCCAGCCGGGCGTCATCCGTTGAGGATACTCCCTGAGGGGCGTCCTCGGGATTGAAACTGATTTCGAATTCATCGTCTGCGTTTTCGTCCTGGTTATCTTCATCGTCAGGGGAATCTTCCTCGTCTTGGAATTCGTATTCTTCTTCATCCTCTTCGTCACCATCATCGTCGTCATCATCATCATCTACATCATCGTCATCTTCTTCGTCTTCGTCTTCTTGGTCCTCTTCTTCGACTCTCTTCACTGAATCTTGCTGTTCCTTGCTGCCGGCCACCAACGTTTCATCCCCTTGCGGAGGAAGCTGTATGGAGCTGCTGTCCACACTGGCTGTCTGTTCCATGTTCGCCGTGCTGGTCTCTGTCCTCGGGACTCTGCCACAACACTCCCCTGCCCGACTTCACTTTGTTCCAGCTGCAGTCTGTCACCCCGCTCAGTGTCTGTCGTAGAAGCCGTGTCTGGAACGTCCGGTCTCAGCATGTCGCTCTGGTCTTCTGTTTCCAATGGGGTTTTCTCCTTGTTTGTCGCTTCTTCTTCTTCTTCTTCTTCTTCTTCTCGTCGTCGTCGTCGTCGTCGTCGTCGTCGTCGTCGTCGTGCTCCGTCGTCGTCGTCTTTCTTTTCCTGTAATTCTGTTTCCTTCTTGTACCTGATCACCAGGATGAACCAGCTTTCCGGGCAGCTGGTGGCTTTGAAGATCTTGAACATTCTCAATGGTGGTCGTCACTGACGATGATTCGTCGCTTCTGGCCTCTGTTTCATGGATGTGTGGAGTGGGCTCATCCGGATCCACTGCCCTGTCCTCTTGGGAGACTTCCATGTCCCCCCGTCCACCCACAACGGCACTTGTGTCCCACGTGCTGAGGACTGTTTTGGCAGGCTGAGGCTGAATGCGGAACTCCAGAACGCCGTATTTTTCAGTGGCTTTGAGAGAGCTCTTGCTGCCTACGTCGTCCTGGTCGAGGTAGTTCACGTCGCTGGAATAATCAAAGAGCAAGGTGAGGTGCTGGCTGTACCTAGCATGTTCTTCTGGGTCAGTGGGATCACCAGGTTTGTCTTTGTCTTCAGAGTCCGCCCTGTGCTGATCCTGGCGTTGTTTGGTGAAGAGGTCTTCACACCACGTGTAGGTCCCCCTTTCCCCTCCCAACCTGTGTGAGGACACCCCCCTCTGGTTTTGCCCCCCCACTGTGACTCCCGCCCTTTTTCTTGCCCCTTAAACGAGTTAGGGTGCCCCCCCCCGGGGCTGCCTCATTCGTGTCTCTCCCCCCCACAACAAGGTCCCCCCCGGGCCCTGATTTGGGCCGCATGGCGGGGCCCGCCCGATAAAGGACGCAGCCGCGGTCCTGGGGCCCGGGCGGGGGTTAACCTGACCCCACCGGCCCCACTGCCCGCCCCGTCACTGGTTTGGGGGGGGGGGAGCGGAGCCCCCCCCACTTTCGAACTTTCGTTTGGAAAGGGTTTGGGAAAAGGAGAGGGGGAAAGCGGAGGAAGACCCTGCGACACACTGCCCATGGGACCGTTTCTACGCCCCGGCTTTTCACTTGTCCGGTTCCTCTCCTGGGTTTTTGGTCGGGGCTTTTCCCGGCCCCCCTCGGCGATGTACAAGGTGGGGGTTTTACCTCTCTTCACCGTGCTGCCCC
>JAFLJL010016070.1:0-5000 GCA_018398815.1 Conus ventricosus | reverse complement strand
AGGGGTCCCAAAGCTCGCGCTCACATTTTCACACAAAACACACACTCACACACACACAAAACACACACACACACACACAAACCCACCACAAAACACACAAAACACACACACACACTTTTCCACGGGCCCCCACCCCAAAACACACACACACACACACACACACACACCACACACACACAAAACCAGGGTGGGGGAGGAGGTTTTTGGGGCGGGGACCGGGGGTTTTTCGGAAAATTTAAAACCAGAAAAATAAAAAAAAAAAAAAAAACCCCCCCAAGGGAATGACGTAATTTTTAAAAAAGAGAAAGGGGAAAAGGGGAGAGAGAAGAGAGAGAGAGAAACAAAACCGGCCCCATTCCGGGGGACCGTGACCCGCCACAAAGTTATTTTTAAAAAGGACACTGCCCTCATCTCGGCCAGTACTGATTATTTTAAATTTACCCCCCCCCCCCGTGGGGCAGGGGGTTTGGGGGGGGGGGGTGGGGGGGGGGGGGGGGGGGGCGATTTTGGTTCCCACGGTGAGAAGACCGATCTTTTTATGAACCAGTCCAAAAAACGTTACATTTATAGAGCGCACCAAGCGACTGGTTTCAGAGAGGAAAAAAAGGGGGGGGTGGGGGGGGGGGGGGATGCTGTGTTTTTTTAAGGTGGGATGGGGGGGGGGAAAATTGCAAATGCATAATTAGCAAAAAATTTCCTTCATGATCACTTAAATAGCTCTGGCGGGAACAGTTTCCTTTTTCTGTATCAAAAACACAAGGATAAAAAAATAAAAAAAAAAAAAAAAAAAAAAAAACATGAGAAAAATAGCTTTTTTGACAGTTTTTTTTTTTAAACTTTTTCTTCCATGTCCTAAATTTTTTTTTAAAGTCATCCCGGGGAAAAAAGGGGGGTAATTTTAACGGGAAAAATTTCTGGGCCGATCGGATTCCCTTTTAAAAAAAGGATGGTGGCATCGCCTAAAATTTCACCCCTTTGGGTTTTGCTAAACTAAAGGGTGCTACAGTTTATCAACTGCGATTTACTTTCTTTCCCTTCTTAAACTTTTTCAAGGGCCCGGGATAAAAGCGTTTTTATTACAAACCCCCCCCCCCCCCCCCTTTAACACTTTAACAAAAATTTAAAAATCTGGTTTTACCCTCGGATCTTTATCGTGGCCCCTTTTCAATTTTGTATTCTTACGGTACACACATACACACGTTTTCACGCGGCACACCCCACACACAAAACACACACACACACACACACACCACACACACCATTTTTGCACGCACAACGCACAAACGCACGCAAAGCACACACACCCAGACCCCCCACATACACACACACACACACCAAAACACACACACACACACACACACACACCACCCATGCACGTTGCGTTAAAAACGCCTCCTTTGGCCCTCAAAAGATATCATTTAAGGGCAGACTCGGGGGAAAGTCCCAAAATGACGTACATATGCCCCTTCCCCCAAAAGTAACCAAGGACCGCGCGCCGCGCGTGGGGTGAAAAGTTGGGGTGTGTTGTGTGTGTTTTTGTGTGTGTGTGTGGGGTGTTGTGGGGTGTGTTGGGGGTGTGTGTGTTTGGGGGTTGTGGGGTATGTGTGGGTTTGTGTGTTTTTTTGTGTGTTTGTTGTGGGTTGTGGTGTCTGTCTGTCTGTCTGTCTGTCTGTCGTCTGTCTGTCTGTCGTCTGTCTGGCCGGGGTTGTCCGAAAAATGATATGTTAATCTTACAGTAAATGGTTTTAGTCATCATCATTTTGTGTGTGTGGGGTGTTTGGGGTGTGTGTGTGTGTGTTTTGGGTGCGTGCGTGCGTGCTGCGTGCGTGCGTTTCGTGTGCGTGGGGCGTGTGCGGTGTGTGTTTCCCAGTTGCGTGCGCCATGGAATTTCCCCAAAAAGTTTTTTCTCTCTCTGTATGAAGTAAAAGTTGTGTATGCGCCCGCGCGCCAACCCGGGGTACACACCCCCGCGAACGCACACACACAACACACACACACACACCCAAAACAACACACACACCACACACCGCGCGCGCCCCGGCGTAACCCCAAAGTATGCACGCACACACAAACACAAAAAGCATACACACAAATACACACCCCCTACGCAACACCAAAGCGCACCCCACACACATAAAACAAACATACGAACCCCACACACACACACAAAACCACACACACACACACACACACACACACACACACACACACACATGCCCGCACAGGAGAGAGGGGGAAGGAGAGAGAAGAGAGAAGAGAGAACAGACCGACCCGAAACCGACAGACAACAGACAGACAGACAGACAGGGGAAAGGGGTGAAATGTGGGACCCATAATCTTTTCGACCTACAAACGATTCCCCAAGGGCCCTTTGTGCTCTAGCGTTATAGAGGCCCCAAATTTTCGCCAAGAAAAACGATACGAAATTCGTGCATTAAACCCAAAAGTGCATGATGAAGGGCTCCTTTCCCCCCCTAAAACTCTTTTGGGCAGTGGAACAATTTTTTTTTTCTGTCCCCTTTCCCTCCTTCTCTTTCCCCCATCTTTACATGCCCATTGCACTCAAACCCCTTTTACAACCCCCGCTTTTTAAACTTTTTAAAAACCCAAAAACAAGCAAACGCGAACCCCACACGCATACCCAGTTTAAAAACACTATTTACCACCCTTTCGCACGCCCACACCACAAAACACCACACGCACAAACAACACGCCGCGCGGCCGCAAAAACAACACACACCCCACACAAACCCCAAACCCCACACACACACACACACACCACACAAACACATTCCCTTATGTACAAGTCCCCATACACGTGGTAAACCCCCAGATTATTCTCTCTTCTCTTCTCTCTCCCTCTCTCTCCTCTCTCTATTTTTTATATTTATAATATATATAATATATTTTATATAATATTTATAATATATATTATTCTCTCCCTTTTCCCCTCTCTCCTCTCAAACCCCTCTCTCACACACAAAACACACACACCCCACACACACACACACAAAACACGCCGCGCGCGCGCCTTACGCATGACACCCCCAAAATCATTACACCACCCCAACACCACACACACACACAACAACCCACACAAACACACACACACCTTTTTCCCCGCGTTTCTATCTTTCTCTCCCCGGTTAAAACATATAAAATAAAAAAGAGAGAGAAAACAGAGAGACAGAGAGAGAGAGAACCCCAAAAAAAAAACCGAGACGAGAGACAGAAAAGAAGAGAGAGAGGAGAGAAAAGGAGAGAAGGGGAAAAGGGGAGATTTTTAAGCATGCATACATACTTACATACTATTCATACAGATCAACATTTACAAACCAGATTATAGTATCTTCCCCCCCCACTCCCCTCATCATTTTGAAGGTGCGAATCCGATTGTAACTGGTAATCCCATTAGTTATCTGAAGGAAATAGTCTCCTGATGCTTACCTATTCTATCTGTATTCTCATATTTATTCATTCATCATTCCTTCATCTGTGTGAAGGTAGTCGTCTGATGTCTGTTTATTCATTCCATCATTCCTTCATCTGTGTGAAGGTAGTCGTCTGATGTCTGTTTATTCATTCCATCATTCCTTCATCTGTGTGAAGGTAGTCGTCTGATGTCCTGTTTATTCATTCATTCATTTCCTTCATCTTAGTATTCTTTTGTTTCATATCTACTGTTGTATATGTTCGTTAATGTATTTTATTCAATCAATTCTTATGTAGTAATTAATGTACTATTCTCCTCTCTCCTCATCCCTCTCCCCTCATCCCTCTTAAGGACCCGCGTCTCATCCTCCGCTGTATTATCCTCATCTTTACTCTGTGCGCGAGTCTGCTTATTTTGATCGCCTCTGTGTGGTCGTCTGCTGTTGTGTTGCTTTGTTCTTGTGTGTTTGTGTTGTGTTTATGTTGTTGTGTGTGTGTTGTGTATGTTTTTGTTGTATGTGTGCTTGTCACGCCGCGTCGTGTCGTGTTGTGTGTGTGTGTGGTGTGTGTGTTGTGTGTGTTGTGGTGTGTGTGTGTGTTGTGAGAGAGAGAGAGAGAGAGAGAGAGAGAGAGAGAGAGAGAGAGAGAGAGAGAGAGAGAGAGAGAGTTAGAATTAGTATTTTATCATGTTTCTTAAATATGCGCTTTGGGCTCTCGCGAGGTAAAGCGCTCTATAAATATATTTTACATTACATTATTTGAGAAACGCCTATACTATCGATTTTGACATTGTGGCAAACCCTGATATGGCACTTTGTATTTGGTTGAGCTATGAAATAACATGTATTGCACACGCATGCATGCACATACATACATTCATACAAACACTCCCCCCACCTCTCTCTCTCACACACACACACAAACACACACACACACAGAAACGAACGCGTGCGCGCGCACGCGCACACACACACACACACACACACACAGACACACACACACACACACACACACACACACACCACACACACAAACACACACACTCACACTAAAACAAGATGATGAGTACAGCCGACAGCAAGTCGAATATGCAAACAGTTTTACGATTTAACTTGCATCTGTCAGTTTGTTTGTCTGTCGATCTGTCTGTCAGTAAGATTACAACATAGGATCGATTCGTCATGACATCTGCAAACAAGATGGCGACATCCAGATGACTGAACGAACATTACAATACGATGGAATCCGAGCGAGAGTTTGATCGACGTTCACAAGACAGTGCGACCTTAGTTGTGGGAGATCTGCGCTCTCTCTCTCTCTCTCTCTCTCTCTTCTCTCTCTCTCTCTCTGTCTTTGTCTCTCTCTCTCTCTCTCTCTCTCTCTCTCTCTCGGGTACTCTCTCTCTCTCTCTCTCTCTCGGGTACTCCCCCCCCCCCCCCTGCCCTTCTAGAACTTGTAGGAAAAGACGATCGAGATCAATGTGAAGGTCACTCGTCTACCGCTCTTCCGCTCACAAGCGTTCGTTCACGCGTACAGCGTGCTCGATTGGCAGGATTCAATAGTGTCTC
>JAFLJL010016069.1:72500-80166 GCA_018398815.1 Conus ventricosus | reverse complement strand
ATTAATTAAATTTAAATATGAAAAGATTTGCCATTATTTCAAGTTTTCATCGGTTTGAAAGCAGATGAAATAACATATCTGCATGCTTCAATGTCCATCACAAAGTTCGTTACACAGTGGCTCCCATATTCTTTCTTATTGGATTAATGCTTTTTTCTGGCAAGATTTCCAAATAACATGACAACGGTCAGTTGCTTTGTTTTCCCTGTTTGATTAATTTATTTGTTCGGTTCAGTTATTTTGTTTTCATTTATTTAACTATTATATTTTTTGTGTTCACCCTTTGTGGTTATTAGTGTGTCTTTATATGCCTATGATACGATTAAGAAAAAACGCATACAGTGTTTATTAAGTGACCGTTATCACTTTGATAGTAGTAGAAGTAATAACAGCAGTAGTTGTGGTGGTAGTAGTAGTTCTATTGAGGGTATTAGTATTCACAGTAGTAGCAAGGTAATGATGTTGAAGACGTCGATGACGAAGATGATAATGATGATGATGATGATGTATCCTTTGCTGTTGTTGTAATTGTCTTACTGCGATAAGTATGCGTTTTGCGTTTTGTACTCCTTACTTGTAATTTGTTCTTGTATTGTTGTTTTTTTTAAAAAGTGGGCAGAACATAGAAAAAAATAAAATAAAAATAAAATAATTCACCCATAATACTGTATAGATTTTTTTCCCTCTCCTCTCTAACCCCCCCCCCCTCCCCCCTCACCCTCCTCCTTTTTAACACATGCTACTCCGTTTTTCACTGATCATCTCTATCTCTTCTTTCTATCTCTTCTCATCCAACACAAGCATATTAATGCCAACACATTATTTCACCTGCCACAATGAACACCATCCCACAGTATTGTTTACTTTTTCAACAACACTATTTGCATGAATTCCCCCACCCCCATCCCCCACCCCACGCATACGTATGTGTGGGAGGAGAGATATGAATTCTCCCTCTGTATCTCTCCCCCTCCCCCATTGCATTGCCCTCTCCCAACCCCACCCCTCCCACCCCTCCATATTCCGTATTCCGTATTCCCCCTTCCCGCCCACCCCTTTCCCCTTTTTTTTTCCTTTTTTTCTTCCCCCCCCCCCCCCCCCCCCTAACGATATCTTATCACCCATGATCATTTCCATTCCCTTCCAATCATTATCATCATTACCCACACCCCTACATACAACTACCCACACACATAACTACTATCATCACCATCACCACCCATTAAAGTCGTTCAATTATTTATCCATTTATATTTTATGTCTTTTATTCTTTATTTATATAGTGATCTTTATTTTATTTATTTTATATCATTTTATTATTTTTATTTCATTTCATTTATTTATTTATTTATTATTATTTTTTATTTCTATTTTTTTATTTTTCTCTTTTTTTTTCCACTGAGCACTATTTTATAATCCACCATAATCACTACCACCACTAATATATCATACTATTCTACAAAACAAGCTACAAACCCCATTGTTTCACACCCCCTCCCTCCCCCTCACTATTTCCTCTTCCATGATCCCCTCCTGGGTGGCCTCGTTTCCGTCCGGCGGCCATTTTACACGCGTGCCGAGCATGAGAAAAAAAGTGGTTTCTCGTTCTTCGTTTTCCCTGTCCTAAATGTTATTTGTTTTTGCTTGAAGAAGACCCAAGAGGTCGAAATGCATTGTGTCTTGTCCTGTACTTTGTTTGTCTATGTCCTTGGCAGTAACTAGCCCCTCTCTTTCTAAACTTAGATCAGATGAAAAACGTTGACCTCTTTCAGAAATTCAAAGATCACATCAGGTGGGACAACTCTGAACAAGCTTTTCATGGAGTCTGCCTAAGGCGTTTTTTTTTTTTAATACATTTTTTTATTTCTTTCCTCATTCTCTCTTCCATTCCACAGTTCCTTCTTTCTCTCTTCTCCATTCTTTCATCAACATGATCTTTCTCTTTGCTGTACATTTCCGGGATTCAAATTAACACACATTTTTTGTTGTCAATGATATTTGTACATGTTTGACAATATTGTAGTAAATAATCCGTGAAACGTATTAGAAACGAGTTATCCTTTTTTTTCGAATTGAATGGATTTGAGTGAGAGTTCAATGTATGCCGAGGAAAGGTTGTTTTCTTTTTGTTGGATATACACACATACACAAACAAACAAAATTCACTAAGCACAATCCTCTGAGTTCTTACCAACTACAAGCACATAAAGGCAACCAAACACACCCGCTCACTCCACTCACACCCCCTCCCCTCCCCCCCCCCCCCCCCCCCCCCCACTTTCTCTCTTCTTATGAATTCATAATACTTAAACAATATACATAATTATTTGCAATATATCATAATGAAGTAATGTTTTCTCCGTGTGGTACCATGTGATAGCTGTTGTATATAACGCATAATATATACAGGGCTTCTGCTGGGGTGAAAATCTTTCGGGTCCCAGGGACCCCTTCATCAGATTTTTAAGGGGTCCCAGGCTAACATTAAGGGGTCCCTACACCACAATAAAAACAACAAAATATACGTTAAAAAATTGCATCCCTGCACGCGCACTGCAATTGTCACAAACACATCGTCACAATAAAAACAACAAAATAATCAAAAATTGTATCCGTTCTCGATCTCGCTCCTCTGCTACGCTTTTTCGCTTTTGCGACGATGATTTCGTTAACCGCGCTTCGAGAGACATGTTGGAAACAAAGGCTTCGCGGAAATGCCCCTCTCCTGCCGGGAAAATGAAAAGCGTCATCGTGACATCACATGGCTCAAAGTAGGAAAATTCGGTCAACTCAAAACGATGCTGTGGCCTCAGCAGACGACAAAAGTGACCGACGTATGTTGTTAGGAGGCTGCCTTACTCGCTTTGTCACTGTTCAAACTTGAAAAGGGATGGGTTCGGTCCGAAGTGTAGCAGACCTACGGTGTTACGGCACCCAACTTACGATGTTGAAGGCAGTCTTTTCTCACTTTATGTCTGACTTCACCAAAATTTGAAGGGGTCCCTGGGGACCCCTTACACGGACACCCAGTGCGTCCCGTAGAGTTTTAATGCGTACTGTACGCAATTTTTTGCGTTTTCAGAAGCCCTGATATATATATATAATTATGTTCACTGCAATGATCCTTCAAAATATAAATTTAAACAGACTTAAGCATTTCCCAGCTGGGTGTACACACCAGCACCGAAATCCCGTCCATCTGTGTCTTCATATTTCTTTAACAATCAAAAGAAAGTTAATTATGTGCTCTTAAGCCCGCTACCAATATGACACCGCTACAACCACAGCCGCGCCGCGCCGACCAACCAACCTACCAACTAAGTTGCCGATCGGCCTACGGGTCCCAGCCGCGGTACAGCCATGCCAGACAAGCAGCGGACCACAGGCTACACCACACTCAATGATATTTGAATACCATAATTATAAAATTACCTACACATCCTGAACATATCCTCTCATGCACGTATTAAATCCAGGTATCTTATGATTTTGATTATCAATTTTCAAATAATACTTCATAATTGATCCAATTAGTGTTAAATTTTAGCAGATTCAATTGTACAGTTGCTATGTATTTTTCAAGATTGTATCTTCTCTTTAGTATTTTTAGAAATACTGTTATTGAAGGCTTACATTTATTTATTTTACAGCTAAAAATGTAGTGTTTGGCTATCAGTATTATAAGATCGAATGTAGTATCAGTTCTGGAATTGTCATCTGCTCCAAATATTATTGTGTTTTCAGTCAGACAGGTTATTCGCTATTAAACACTTTCCTTTTATTAATTCTTGCAATGATTTCCAGAACTCATTGACGTGTATGCATCTCCAGAACATATGTTCAATGCTGTCTTTTTCCTCTTCACAGAAACTACAGTTATAACTTTCTACTATTCCCATTTCTTTCAGAGCTACATTAGTTGCAATTATTCGATGCACTATTCTCATTTGCATCCATTTTAGCTTAATATCCTTAATTTGATGAATTTTTTCTAAAGCATTTCTTCCAAGGTATCTGTCTATTCAGCTTCTTTGTCCATTTTGCACAACAGTTTGGTTCCCAGTTATCTTTTATTATAACTCTGTAATAAGTTTTGGAACCTTTATCTACAGAATATATTTTCTTTAGTGCTGTGTTGACTTCTGCTTCAATGTTATCTTTTATCTCATTCTCAAACCCTTGTTCTCTAATGTATCGTTTAATGCATAATATACATCCACCATAAGATAGGAAATCTATTTCAATATTATACTTTGTTCTGAATTCCCCATGGGATAGTGAATCTCCATTTGCTTTGAACAAATCAGATACTCTAAATACATTTCTGTTGTTCCAGTTTTTGTGTTTTATTAGTTTATTTCCTACTTTAAAATGTTCATTGTAAAGGATTGGTTCTGCAAGTAGTTCTCTAGCATTTTCGGTTTTATTTTATAATAGAACTGCTTACACGACATGAATACATGTTTCCAGAAAATATTGTCTTGAGTGGTGATGCACAGATGATTTGGAGAGTACTTCTCAATGTTCTCAATAATTGGGTATGAAAAAAATCAACATGTCTCTCCATCTGTGTGTTGTTTGTCTCAGCCTTTTTATCCATGTTAATTTTAATGCAGTGATGAGAGCATTTATTTCAGGTAGATTCAACCCACCATCCTGTACATCTTTAATAACTGTTTTTCGACTAATCCTGTCTTGTTTTTTATTCCATACAAACCAGTAACATAAGTCTTGTAATTCTTTAACAAATGTGTCAGGTGGATTTGGAAGCATCAACCATAGGTAAGTTAGTTTTGACAGAATTAATGATTTTAGACTGCAATTCTTCCAAAAGGGGTAATGATTCTCTTTAGCCAAATTTTAAATAGTGCCTTCACTTCTATCATTCTATCCTTGTAGTTTCTTTTTTTCCATGTGTGTTAAGTCCTGAGTAAACCAAATTCCTAATATTTTGAATTCTTTTGGATTCCAGATCATCTTTAAATGCTCCATATATCTTATTTCACTATGCTTTTGTCTTCCAAGCCAAATTACTTGTGTTTTCTCTTTGTTAAGAATAAACCTGATGTTTTCCCAAACCTGTCGAGAATCTCGATAGATTTTTCAAATGATTTCTTATTCCCTGTGTTCATCAGTTGAGTGTCGTCGGCAAATTGTAATATCTTGTGTTCATTCTCCCCGATTTGTATACCTTCAATACTATTTTCTTCTTTGATCATTACGGATAATATTTTGCACATAATACGAAGATATACGGTGAAACTGGATCTCCTTGCCTACAACCCCTTTCTATTGAGAACCATGATGATGTTTGGCCATTTACGATTACTGTAGACTTAATGTTTTTGTAGAATACTTCTATCCATTTACATATATCTTTATCTAAACCTACAGCCTCTAGCACTTTGTGCATAAAATCCCAATCTAATGAGTCGAACGCCTTTTCAAAGTCTAAATTAATTAGCATCCCTGGGCTATTTTTTTATGTTGAGATAGTGTATTATGTCATAAATTAACGTAATGTTACTACCTATGTATCTATTTGGGACAAATCCTGTCTGGTTTTCACTAATCAGTGATGGAAGGACCTTTTTAATTCTGTTAGCAATACAAGTGGAGCCAATTTTGTATGTAAGGTTTAAAAGTGAAATAGGTCTCCAGTTTTTTACATATTCTTTTGCTTTTCCTTCTTTGGGTATACAGATTATAATACCTTCTTTTTTGGTGTTTGATAGTTCGCCTTCTCTGAAACTTTCATTTAGAGCTCGAGTTACAAACACGCCGATTTGTTTCCAAGAACATTTGAAAAACTCAGCTCCAAACCCATCCGATCCAGTGCTGGGACCAGTATGGCAAAACACCAGAACTTAAACTGTTCTACGGACGTCTTTGAAAGTTTCTAACAAATATCACATACAGCACCGAAAATTAACCACTACAATTCAATTTTATTTTAAACACACTTATTTACAGTTTGATACAACTGTTGTTATTGGATATCACGTCAATTTCACCAGGATTGGTGGTGCCAGGCAAAGGTGAAAAACTGACGATTTTAAACTTTGTGTGTGTGTGTGTGTGTGTGTGTGTGTGTGTGTGTGTGTGTGTGTGTGTGTGTTTGTGCGCGCGCGCGCGCGCACACACACACACACACACACACACACACACACACACACACACACGCGCGCGCGCGCGCGCGCGCGCGCGCGCGCGCATGCGCACTTACAAAAGTTTAATTTTTGTAAATGCAAAGCCGTAAGGAACATGCCTACAAAATTTAAAGTGATTCGAGACAGAAACAGCGGAGATATAAGCGTACACACAGACACATAGACAATCCTTGCTGCTTCATTGAACAGATCTGGATCTAGATCTGGCGTAATACGTCGCAGATTCACGACGGAACTAGGAGGACGCATGTGCCTAGTAGAAAGAATAGTAGGAGAAAGACCTAAAAAAAAAAATAAAAAAAAAAAGCCCAACTGCCTACTCTGGGTTAAGACCGTTAACCCCCCCACCCCCACCCCACCCCCACCCCTATGGCAGTCCTGATGAAGGAGGAGCAGATTTGCAAGGCGAAATCATTGTTTTGACACAGAAACAAAAGAATTCACTTTGCATGACACATTTAACACAATCACTATCAACCGTTTGTAGAAAATGAATGCTTACCTGATGCTTTCCAAAACGCATGTAAACGTTTTGTTCCTGCAGCATCTGCTGCGGTTGGCAGCTTTCGCTTGGGCATTATCAGTCAGTGCAAAATGCAATGGCGGTGGAACAGAAAGCCGATGACGTCAGACCATCTTTTTGCTACACAATAAAACAAAGACCGACTGTATACGGTTGTAATTGTGGTGATGGTACAGCAGTTGAAAGAGGGCGTAGTTGGGGGGGGGGGGGCATTTTTTGCCGATTGCGGGGAGGGGGGGGGGGGTGCTGATGACGGCACAGTAGAAAGAGGGAAAGAGGGACTGGGTGCTTGCTTTCTTTTTCTTTTTTTTTGAGCCGAGGGCTGCTTGGGTTTTTCTAGCCAAGGGGGGGGGGGGGGGGGGGGGGTGTGTAACCAAAGCACCCCCCCCCCCCTGGATCTGGCCCTGCGCTCACATTAACGCAGCCTGCACACACACAAATGACACAACCATGCACTATAGCGCGTGCACGCAAATACAACCGGGTGCGTAGCGCAATCACTACGTATCTAAAGCACTACCAGTTATTAGCCCTACGACCAATAGATCTACGTGTCGTAAACCATACGACCCTTTAAGACTACGCGTCTATATCATTACAATTGACCATGTATCGAAAAAGCTATTCATGTTCGCGTTCTCTAGAACTACGTGTCTATATCGCTATGCCCGTTTGCTCTACAACAGAAAAGAAAGAAAAATAGTGATAACGGCCCGTTTGTATGGGGATGGTGTAGCGCAATCACTACTGGATAATGTCAGTAGGTCCCCACTAGGGGAGGCGCTATATGTTCCCCCATGTCTATGTTCCCCCATGTCTGTGTTCCCCCATGTCTATGTTCCCCATGTCTGTGTTCCCCCATGTCTATGTTCCCCCACCTCCATATTCCCCCAGGTCTATGTTCCCCCACCTCCATATTCCCCCAGGTCTATGTTCCCCAACCTCCATATTCCCCCAGGTCCATGTTCCCCCC
>JAFLJL010016069.1:27500-67500 GCA_018398815.1 Conus ventricosus | reverse complement strand
TTTCCTTTTTTTTCTTTTATTTCAAGACATTGCAAATGCAGCAGAGAAACCATTCAAGACTGCACACCATAGTGTATATAAACTGATCTGTTGCGCACTTTCGATTTTTTTTCCCCCGCGAACTCATTTGTTTGCAACGAGAAGACTTTCAAATGTTAACTGTCGAACACCAAATGATTTCGTTTATGCTGAGGTTGGAAGGTACCCGATTTATGTGTGCCCATGTTCAAAACCTATTAAACACTGGCTTGAAATAAAGAAATAAAGGCATCTTTTCAAAGCTTATCCGATGTTGAGAAATTCTGACTGTAAAGGTAAGAAGACGTGGGCTACCATTTCAATGCTCGTCAATCCTGTCACCCATAAGAATGCCCTATGTTTTTTTTAGGATAGCCAAGGTGTTGAAAGCGTCTCTGGCCTTCTCGAAATGCTTTAAACAAAGAGTGACTTGCTTGCAGATGTCACAACTGACACGGTCACATTTAGAATGATCATATATATATGTGAGATGCAGACTTTCGAACAAAAAACAAACAAACAAACAGGCATGTTGGAACCACAGCTGAGATGGATATCAGCACGTGTAGCACAGATGTTGCATCACAGCTTGTTTAGCAAGTTTGATACATCAGAGCACATTTAGCATGGATGTTACATGTTTAGCACTACGCTTAGCAAGGATGATACATCACAGAACGTTTAGTAAGGTTGTTACATCAGAGCACGTTTAGTAAGTTTGTTACATCAGAGCACGTTTAGTAAGGTTGTTACATCACAGCACGTTTAGTAAGGTTGTTACATCAGAGCACGTTTATTACGGTTGTTACATCAGAGCACGTTTATTACGGTTGTTACATCAGATCACGTTTAAAAGAGTGTTACATCAGAGCACGTTTAGCACTACGCTTAGCAAGGATGATACATCACAGAACGTTTAGTAAGGTTGTTACATCAGAGCACGTTTAGCAGGGTTGTTACATCAGAGCACGTTTAGTAAGGTTGTTACATCAGAGCACGCTTAAAAGAGTGTTACATCACAGCACGTTTAGCAGGGATGTTACATCAGAGCACGTTTAGCAGGGTTGTTACATCACAGCACGTTTAGCAGGGTTGTTACATCAGAGCACGTTTAGCAGGGTTGTTACATCAGAGCACGTTTAGCAGGGTTGTTACATCAGAGCACGTTTAGTAAGGTTGTTACATCACAGCACGTTTAGCAGGGTTGTTACATCAGAGCACGTTTAGCAGGGTTGTTACATCACAGCACGTTTAAAAGAGTGTTACATCACAGCACGTTTATTAAGGTTGTTACATCAGACCACGTTTAAAAGAGTGTTACATCACAGCACGTTTAGCAGGGTTGTTACATCAGACCACGTTTAGCAGGGTTGTTACATCAGAGCACGTTTAAAAGAGTGTTACATCACAGCACGTTTAGTAGGGTTGTTACATCAGAACACGTTTAGCAGGATTCTTACATCAGAGCACGTTTAGCAGGGTTAAGTTACATCAGAGCACGTTTAGCAGGGTTGTTACATCAGAGCACGTTTAGCAGGGTTGTTACATCACAGCACGTTTAGTAAGGTTGTTACATCAGAGCACGTTTAGCAGGGTTGTTACATCAGAGCACGTTTAGCAGGGTTGTTACATCAGAGCACGTGTAGCAAGACTGTTACATCAGACCACGTTTAGCAGGGTTGTTACATCACAGCACGTTTAGTAAGGTTGTTACATCAGAGCACGTTTAGCAGGGTTGTTACATCACAGCACGTTTAGCAGGGTTGTTACATCAGAGCACGTTTATTAAGGTTGTTACATCAGAGCACGTTTATTAAGGTTGTTACATCAGAGCACGTTTAGCAGGGTTGTTACATCAGAGCACGTTTAGCAGGGTTGTTACATCACAGTACGTTTAGCAGGGTTGTTACATCACAGCACGTTTAGCAGGGTTGTTACATCAGACCACGTTTAGTAAGGTTGTTACATCAGAGCACGTTTAGCAGGGTTGTTACATCAGAGCACGTTTAACAGGGTTATTATATCACAGCACGTTTCCCAGGGTTGTTACATCACAGCACGTTTAGCAGGGTTGTTAAATCAGAGCACGTTTAGCAGGGTTGTTACATCACAGCACGTTTAGTAAGGTTGTTACATCAGAGCACGTTTAGCAGGGTTGTCACATCAGAGCACGTTTAGCAGGGTTGTTACATCACAGCACATTTAGCAGGGTTGTTACATCAGAGCACGTTTAGCAGGGTTGTTACATCAGAGCACGTTTAGCAGGGTTGTTACATCAGAGCACGTTTAGTAAGGTTGTTACATCAGAGCACGTTTATTAAGGTTGTTACATCAGAGCACGTTTATTAAGGTTGTTACATCAGAGCACGTTTAGTGAGGTTGTTACATCAGAGCACGTTTATTAAGGTTGTTACATCAGAGCACGTTTATTAAGGTTGTTACATCAGAGCACGTTTATTAAGGTTGTTACATCAGAGCACGTTTAGCAGACTTCTTAGATCACAGCAGGTTTAGCAGGGCTGTTACATCAGAGCACCTTTAGTAGGGCTGTTACATCAGAGCATTTTAGTAAGGTTGTTGCATCAAAGCACGTTTAGCAGAGCTGTTACATCGGAGCACATTTTTAGTACGGCTGTTACATCAGAACATTTTAGTAAGGTTGTTACATCAAAGCACGTTTAGCAGAGCTGTTGCGTCGGAGCACATTTTTAGTACGGCTGTTACATCAGAGCATTTTAGTAAGGTTGTTACATCAAAGCACGTTTAGCAGGGCTGTTACATCAGAGCACATTTTTAGTACGGCTGTTACATCAGAGCATTTTAGAAAGGTTGTTACATCAAAGCACGTTTAGCAGAGCCGTTCCATCAGAGCACATTTTTAGTACGGCTGTTACATCAGAGCATTTTAGTAAGGTTGTTACATCAAAGCACGTTTAGCAGGGCTGTTACATCAGAGCACATTTTTAGTACGGCTGTTACATCAGAGCATTTTAGTAAGGTTGTTACATCAAAGCACGTTTAGCAGGGCTGTTACATCAGAGCACATTTTTAGTACGGCTGTTACATCAGAGCATTTTAGTAAGGTTGTTACATCAAAGCACGTTTAGCAGAGCTGTTACATCGGAGCACATTTTTAGTACGGCTGTTACATCAGAGCATTTTAGGAAGGTTGTTACATCAAAGCACGTTTAGCAGGGCTGTTACATCAGAGCACATTTTTAGTACGGCTGTTACATCAGAGCATTATTAAGGTTGTTACATCAAAGCACGTTTAGCAGAGCTATTACATCGGAGCACATTTTTAGTACGGCCGTTACATCAGAGCATTTTAGTAAGGTTGTTACATCAAAGCACGTTTAGCAGGGCTGTTACATCAGAGCACATTTTTAGTACGGCTGTTACATCAGAGCATTTTAGGAAGGTTGTTACATCAAAGCACGTTTAGCAGGGCTGTTACATCAGAGCACATTTTAGTACGGCTGTTACATCAAAGCATTCTAGGAAGGTTGTTACATCAAAGGACGTTTAGCAGAGCTGTTACATCAGAGCACCTTTAGTAGGGCTGTTACGTTAGAGCATTTTCGTAAGGATGTTAAATCAGAGTCCTTATAGCAGGCTTGTTACATGAGGAGAGAACAGGAAAAGGCCGACTCTAAGCCACTTTCACCCTCCACCGAGTTTTTGGGCGAAAGTGGCCTGAAAGCCGCCTTTTCCTGTGGCGGAAGAGAGAGAGAATCACCGGCAGACAGACAGAGAAGAGAGAGACAGAGAGAGAGACAGACAGACAGACAGAGAGGCGGGCAGACACACACACACACACACACACACACACACACACCACACACACACACACACACACACACACGCACGCACAAGCGTGCGCACTTGCGCGCGCACACACACATACACAGTAGTGTCTGCGTTGGCCAAAAAATCAATACTGCTGAACCCCCTCTTCTTCCCTCCTTTTCACCCCCCTTCCTCACGCCGGTTACAATGTATTGCATCATGCAGCGAGACGGCGCGCCAAAAAATCAATACTGCTGAACCCCTCTTCTTCTCCTCCTTTTCACCCCCTTCCTCACGCCGGTTACCATGTATTGCATCATGCCGCAAGACGGCGCTGTCACAGCTGGGCCAATCATCGAGGGCGCAGTGCTTACGGGCGCTCACATGACCAGTTTCTAACACCGGTTTCATCATTCTTCTACTGACTTCCGGACTTGCAAGGACGCTTTTACTTCGCTGTGTACTGTGCTTGGTGTCTTATTCTAAAAAATGGCTACCGTTTTACTGAAGAGCAGGCTCTTGCCATTGAACACCACAAGGTTTACCATACTTTCATGTTAGAGTATTTGTTGAAAAAAGAACGAGGTGAAGCATGTTCGTTGCCGCCCGAAACCGAAAAGAAGTATTGCTTTCCTAGAAGGAACAGAAAAAGAAAAAAGTGAACGACTGCTTTGGAAATGGACGACTATCTTAAAGGTTTGTTGGTTCAAGGAAATGAAAACGTTGAAGGCAATATTGCTGAACAAAATATAGCTAGTTTTAATATTGTTTGACTATTGATGGGATGGTTCCTTATTTAATAAATGGCGCTGCATTGTTGAAAGCCGGCCAAAGCAAAACAATCCATCATGCGTTGATTGTTGGGCGTTGGCTTGAGACAGCCCAAGTCATGTTTAAAAAACAAAAAAACGCATCAAACATGGCGTTTATTTCTTAAGACGCAGGTGAACATGTCTGATTCGTATGCTAGGAAACTCATTCAACTTTCTGTGTGTTTTTATAACTATCCTAAATTCCACAAGCTAGGAATCAGTATAAATGAACTGTGTAGCAAACGCCAAACCATTATTAAACTTATGCAACTGGATGGCGATTTTCGGGGGTTCTGGCAAAACTAGATAGGGTTAGGCAGACCTTAGTACATCTACCAGTATGGAGAGGAGTAGTGTGTGGCCAGCACTATCTTCATATAAATGCTCCAAATATACAATGACGGATGTACTACTACTGGCGATTAGAGCCGCCATAAAAGCTTGGCTACAGCAGTAATTGCTGTAACTCTGCCAAAAGCCAGTTGCAAGCCTGGTTGAGAAAAGAGGAGCACAGCAAACTAGGCCAAACAACCCTATGTGATCGCTTGCCGCCAATGACGTCAGCACCTGCAAAGCTCGGTGGCAAACTAGGTCAAACGACCCTATGTGATCGCTTGACTACAAAGCGCGGCAGCACCAGCAAAGCTCAGCGGCAAACTAGGCCAAACGACCCTATGTGATCACTTGGGGTTGATTGAGGTTGCGCGCGGGACACAGCCTGGTAGTTCCACTTCTTGTTTGTTTGTTGGTGTTTGTGTGTTTTGGCCTACCCCACGCACGCACGTCCCTCCACCCCACCCCTGGACTGTTTATTGTGTGTTTGTTGTTTGTTTGTGTTTGTTGTTTGTTTTGTCCTACCCACGCATGCACACCCTCCTACCCCACTCCACCCACCCGCCCCACCCCCACCCACGCATGCACACACTCAAGTTCCTTCTAAGTTTTTAACTTAAGTTACCCAAAGTAAGTTCTTACTCAAGTTGTCTTTAAGTCATCCTTAAGTTATCCACAAGTTCTTACTTAAGTTACTTCTAAGTTTTTAATTAAGTTACTTCAAGTTCTTAATAAGTTCTTGATTAAGTTTTTAATTAAGTTCTTGATTAAGTTCTTAATAAGTTCTTGATTAAGTCATCCTTTAAGTACAACCAAGTTCTTATAATTATTAAAAAATACAATCTATGTTTTTATCTTAAATAGTAAATGTCTAAGATAGTACACACACGCCTCAAAAAACGCGTCATCGTTGAGGATGTCTTGCTCAGCGTTCTCTGCATAAATCTTAAGGAAGGTTTTACATCCGAAGCAACCGCATTGATTACAATTCGGGTCTATGGAAATGTCTTTTATAGACTCCATGTCTTTATTTATTGACTTCATCATTTTATAATACGCCATGATCTATTTTTATAAAAAAATTTAAAATATTATTCCATTTGAAATGGATCAAAATGGTGCTTTGTTATTGGCGGTTTTGGCGTGCAGTTGTCTTTTTTTGCATTTAATGGTTCAGATTTTTTTGATTGCTTTTTTTCTGTTGCAATTGTGTATATATTTTATAGCCGCAATAACTGCCCCCAACAGCAGCAATGGCGCCAAAAATGGCAACAGTTTTAAGTTCAATATTCCATGAAGACTTTGGGGGCCTTGAATCACATGGAGTTTTTATAGCCGGCATTGAATCAACTTGTTCTGGCGCTGGCGGTGTTATGTTTTCATGATGAGTCATATTCTGTAACATTAATTTTTTTGTTTGTTCCACTCTGCTAATTTTTTTCCTGCTTCAACACGCCAGGATTTTTAATGGTCTCCACCTGATTCAGCGTTTTCTGCTGGGTTTCTGGCTTGGTTACTTTCTCCACCTGATTCAGTGTTTTCTGATTCTGCTGATTTTCCAGCTCGCTCATTTTGAAGGGAAATAAAATCTATATGATTAAAAGTTATTAATCCATGATCGCTGGCGACAATAATGTTCCAAATCTGTAATATAGATCACACCCCAGAGACTCTAATGACTTTGTTAAAACTGGATCTTGCGTTAAATCATACGTAAGATCTTGTTCAGAATCAATGGGAGCAAATCTACTGACTAGTTTAGTGTACAAACTAAGAACTGTTTGCCCCACACTTTTCACCATTCTAGACCCCAGCTGCGCTTCATACCTGTTATGATACTTTAAATGTCTTGCGGCGGCATCTGTTGAATCTGTTCTATGCTGAATTCAGTTCCGAGGAACTGTTTTGTTTTCCCACATGCTGCCAAAGAATACAGCCTCTCCTTTTTGGGCATAATAGCTTGATCATCAACTTGGTCATTCATAAGTTCAGGAAGGTTTAGGCTGCCTTGTAGCTGTAGGAGATCATCGCTGTTCATGTTTTTTAATAATTATAATTATTTTATTTTATAAAAATGAGCACCGAAAAAAACTGTTGCTAACCTTGTATACCATTCTGCTGTTATTGGAGGTCTAAGTGTAGGATACTCAATGCTTGGTAAAAGCTTGTTAAAAATAAAACCGGCAGATCTTGGCAAACTAGACTTTGAGGATTCAGCAAAACTGATTGCTATTATTGCAGCTTCATTTGCTACGAAAGATTTTCTAGTCAAGCAAGGAATAATTCCAGACAATATAAATATGTAAGAAAAAAAATACATTTATAAAAAATGGCTTCACTCGCAATAATGATAGGCGGCGCTGTGGTGAATGCGCTTGCTTTTAGCGGAAGTAATTTCGCATTTAGTAAACTGGGGAATGACAGCGAGAGAAAAAGACATAACAAAGCTATGGAGCAACTAGCAGCTGCACAAGACGCCTATGAAAGGCAGAGGACTTGAGCAGTTAGATTTTATTAATGACACACTGAAAAGACAGGGGCATGCAGCTTACACATTTAAAAATGTTGATCAAGCAATAAAACAATATTATCTAGTAACAGGCAAACCAATCGAGACATTGCCCCCACCAAAATTCAGTGACTTTTATCAACCATCAGAAAAACAAAAGATGCAAGAAATCGGGTTTATTGTCGTTGGTATGACCGTCGTGTATTTTGTTGCACATAATATTGGCTGAATAAAAAATGAACAAAATCTATTATTCGCCCAAAGGATATTGGAAGGGCATCACAGCAATACAAAAGCTAAGCCAAGCGGCAGGAGTCAGTGAACAAACAGCAAAGGAATGGTTATCTAAACAAGCAATTTGGCAAATTTATTTACCTGCCCTAGACGAATACAGAGACCACACTTTGTGAATACAACTCCAAACGACACCCATCAAATGGATCTTCTATATTTACCCTCTGATAGGATTAGACGAAAAAGATTTAAGTACGCACTCACAGTCATTGACATGGCTTCAAGATATAAAGATGCAGAACCATTAACACAAAAGAGTGCTTCTGCTGTTGCTGTTGCTATACAACTGATATACCAACGAGGCCCCCTAACTTACCCTCGCATGATTCAAGTTGATGATGGAAAAGAATTTAAAGGCCAAGTGAATCAATTATTGTTAAAACACAGAGTTACTATCAAAAGAGGCATTCCAGGAGTTCACAAATCACAGGCTTTAGTTGAAAACTTTAACAAACAGTTAGCTGAAAGACTTTTCTCCTACCAGTATCACAGAGAGCTGATTGACAATTCTCGCAACACAGAATGGGTTAGAAGATTGCCCTCAGTTTTGCGCGCAATGAATAATGAAGAATTTAAAGGACTAAAACCAGTACAAGCAATCAAAAGAAAAACAATAAATGTTGTTGAAGTAGAGTCTTCATCCGGCAAACTATTACCGTTTGGTTTAAAAGTAAGGTACCTTTATTTACCGGGGGAAGCAGAAGGGGACACTCGCATCAGGGCAACAGATCCAGTTTGGAGTGTTGATCCATATGAAATAAAAAGAATTGTAAAAATGAATCCGCCCGTGTATTATTTACGAGAAACTGGCACAACAAAACAACCAGCTCCTCAAAGATCTTTTGTGAAAGAAGAACTGCAGATAATTCCGCCAGACACAGTTCCGCTTTAATTAATTTACGGTTCTCCAGTGCCCAATTGCATATGAAAACTCTGGATTAACAAACACCCGTTTTGTGTTTGTTCTATCTAATGACTTCTTTGTTACAACTGTTGTGTTGATCTCATGTAGATTAGATCGCAGTTTTACGTTGTCATGATGAAAAGTCTTATTGCTAAACAATGCTTCTTTGTAGTTGTCATGTGATATGTTTGACTGCACAACGCTGCGAGATATTCCCTTTGCTTTCTTAATGATTTTCTCCTGGCTCGAAATACTGTACATTTTTGACCTTAACCCCACATACTCCTTGATCACCTTTCCAGATAATTCATCCTTCATCTTTCCTAAAACCTTCTTGTTAGTAATTGAATGCAAAGGCGAATCTTTAGGGTAATCAGATGTATCATACCATCCCGCGTGTCCTTTAGCTACTTCCATTTCCATGTCTTTATAGATGTCTTCAGTAGGAATATCTATAACAAAACTGTCTGTATCTGTGTAAAGTACTCTGGACTCAGGATACGAGGGCTTAAAGTAGTCATAAAGAAACTCTAACATCAAAAGCTTTGATAATTCTAAAACAGTAAACCCAATAAATACAGGTTTGTCTAATTTGACTTTCTTTTTTTTCATCATTATGCCAAAAAGCTGATCATGAAATCTTCTGAAGTCTTGATAATTAGGTTTTGAAGTCAGCTTAATTGCTTCATTCTCTCTGGTGACCAATCTGACATCTTTGCGCTTGTGCGGATTTCCATAGTCTTTCCGAAACAGCTGTTGTTCATCAGCTTGAAAAAGTCTTTTTCTGAAGCATCTGTGGATTTAGTTCAAAGATCAGTGTTCTTCATGATGTATGGTTTCATAAACTGTTTTTGATCAAAAGCAATATGCGATGAATGCTGTAAATTTTCAAACCATGTTTAAAAAAAAAATTGTAGAAGTCTGAATGGCAGACAAAATTTTTTTTTGCCGCGAAGATTGGGCACAAGTTTAGGCGGCTCTCTTGGACCCATCTTTGACTTTCTCTGTAAATGGTAGTCATTTGCGGGTCATGGAGTTCATGGGGATATTCAAGTCACTTCTAGAATAAAACCCACGCTGCGATCGGCGTTAAAACTCCCCAAACCACTTTAATCCCTTTTGAATTTTTGTACCTGGTACTTTTTTAAAGTTGCGTAATGGAAGTGATTGCCCCATTGCCCATCCATAAGATTTTTTGCATCAAAATACAGAGATAGTTAGCCCTTTTATTGGATCATAGTCGTCCAAGATTTGTTTTTTGCTTACAGAAATGATGCGAGCCAACAAATTTCCCCACGAATCCGTTTTCAATATCGAATCATTGGGTATCAGACAATAAATCAATCTGTACCCCCATAAATTTAAAAAAGCGCCCAACCACCCCGGGTGCAGAAATAAATGCCGGATCCAAACTGTAATTTTTCATGTAGGTTTTTCTAAAATTTTTCAAAGACTCCCCAACAAACAAAAGGGCCCAATTAAGTAGGAGTCATGATAGTCCCCCATCTTTTTCCCCCTTTAAACTTCTGCCACGCATCTTGAGCATGTGGTAATAAAACACTAATGCCCTTTCCCTAAGACTAGAAAAGAACGCCCTTTTGGAGGGAAATGTGTCTTCTCAAACCTTTCCCAACGTTCATTTACTATAAGGGGGAACACCCTTTCTAACAAGCGTTTGGCAAAAAAATTCTTCCGTTTTGGGGAGGGCTTTAAGGACATAGCCGTGCCTCTAAGAGCCCACATGTGCTGCTAGAGCGTAGAAAGACATGTTTTTTAAAATGAAAACATGTACTTTTTTGAGACTGTGCAAGAGCTACCCTGAAAAGGGGCGGTTTTGCTTGCATTATAAGGTGGGGTCATAAAACCCGCAAGTTGTGAAAAAAATACAGGGAGCTTCCCCTGTCTTTGGATCAAACTTTAGTTTAAGATTGCATTTACTGTGCGCTGCCCCCTCTAAACCTCCACTAATTGATCAGGTTCTTTCTGGGGTTTTCACCCTTGGGGGTTAGCTTAAACCGCAAATCCAACAATGCGTGGGTTTTGTCATACTGTTTTTGGTCTTCAGGG
Source organism: Conus ventricosus (assembly GCA_018398815.1). Taxonomy (NCBI): domain Eukaryota; kingdom Metazoa; phylum Mollusca; class Gastropoda; order Neogastropoda; family Conidae; genus Conus; species Conus ventricosus. Next base: position 56,774 of record JAFLJL010016069.1, on the reverse strand, counting down.
GCATTTTGATTTCGATAAGTTTGTTATTAGAAAAGTCATTACCACTTTCTGCATGCGTTCTAAAAGTTTTTTGCGATCCCGGCCCTCATAAATTTGGCTCTGAATAAAACCCCCCCGACCTAACAAAAATGAAGGGCAAATGAACAAAACTTTGATTACTCATTAAGATGTTTTTTCGAGTTTTTTTTGGTGCTGGCCCTTCATAAGGGCAAAGGACCGAAATCTGCGTAAACTCGTATGGCTTGTTTGCAGGGGCCCTTTCCAGTTCTTTTAAAACTAACTTTGTCCTGGCGGGGGCGAGTTAGTTCGTCTTACAGTCTACAGAACTTTTACAATGTTTTATATGTTCAAGCGCGGCTTGAGCGGTTGGAATTCTTGTTAAACATTTTCTACAGAATTCTTGTTTATGTTCATGTTTTGAAGTATGCGCTAATAATCTGCTCATTGTGCGTATCAATGTGTAATGGGGCAGCCCTGCTGGCGAAAACATTAGGAGTAAGTCCACATGACTTTTGGCTGGTTCGCCTATTGTTGGACTGTTCTTGGACACTTTAATTGGCACCAAATTTGTTTCCTCATCCCATGTGTATACATTAACAGTTATTGGGTTGTTTTGTTCTTCAAACTGATCAATTTGGTCTACACTAACAGGAAAGGATATTCCATTGAAGTTAAGATCTTTGGCGTATTGCCGATAGTTAGTCACTCTTTCTGCGTGTTCGCGGACATGATGCAGCCTTGCAAGAACGCACCACATGAAACATTTGTTGTCTGAATTTTTTATGTTTAAAACTGCTCTCTTTGAAACCAACTCCCGAGGTAGCGGGATGTAAGCCTTGCCTACAATCGGTGCATACTTAGCCTGTTTTAATCTAATCTCTAAGACTTCGCCCTCTGACCAACCAGAGCCTCTCATTTTAGCTTCTCAGCGGCAGCGTCAAACTGTGTAAGCAGTTCGTCTGCCCAACCCGGTGTTAAGTCATTAGAGGAAAGAATAGTCTGTTGTTTAGTCGAGACCCAGACTTCTAGATTTTCTTCATTTATTGTTACATAGTCGATTAAAACAGCTAACATTACTTTAACCGGTGGGTCTATTGTTAGTTTACTTGGAACTGAGAAATAGCATGAACAACACTTGCCTGTACGTTTGTTGGGTCAATGACTTCTAAATCAATATCATTCAGTGCTCTTGATAAACGCTCTCTCTCGAGCATTCCTTCAAACAATTCGTCTTGTCCTTCATATATCTTAGCCATGCTGTCTTTCTTTTCTAAGCCAAAATATTTATTTAAATTAAAAAAAAAATACTTAATCAGAATAATATCAACAGTCTTTTTGTGCTTGGACTCATAAACTAAAGTATAAACACCTTTTGGTGTTGTTAATGTGAGCTGTTTAGAACAGAGTTTAATGTCTCGTTTACTTTTTTTAAGCATTCCTTTTTTATCTGCTCGGGGTCTGGCTGTTGAGAAAAACTTGCCCTCGCCTTTCTTTGAAGATCAAACTTTTGTCTTTTGTAGTCATCAAAATCGGCCTGTAAACGATTAAATTCTTCATCCGTGATGTTTGAGTCAACAAGCGCTTTATTTATTGTCAGTTTAAACGAACTAAGTTTAGCCGTTATTAGTTGAACCATAGCTGTGTGCTTTTGGAGTTTAGTTTTTATTTTTTTACCGGCCGCACTTACAGCTAATGAACACAGGCCGAGAGCTAAAGACAAACTCCTAGAGGTAAAGCTGCGGGTGCCCCTATCCCCGTTGCTAAGAGCCCTCCGCTCTTTCCTGGATAGAGCGCTTATGTCAAATGCCCAGTATTGACATATGTAACAGAAATTTAAAGGCAGCAGAAACCTTCTTTTGGGTTTTGCGGTTTTTTGAAAGGCCCTTGCAATGTTTTTTTTGGGCATTTGTGTAATGTTTGTTAATCTAAAGGGTTTTTATTTTGGGGCTTTTCTATAACGGGCAAAATTCCCCTGCTAATCTTTCTCTTGGGGGGCCGCTGAAAGGGAAAACATTTGGAAAAACCGAAAGACATCTTTTTTAAAAAAAAAAAAATAATTTAGTATACTAAAATTTTCTAATCTGTTATTTTCAATTTTTCAGCTGCCTTTCATATAAAAAAAAAACAAATGTAAAATTAAGCGGTTATGGGGCTTCTTCTTTCTTTATCAATTTGAATGTTTTTTAACGTCTCTTACAGTTTCTCCCGTTCCCATGCAACGATTATCCTCTTTTTGCCCTTGGGTCAATCCATAAACCGTTTTTTTTTTTTAAATTTAATCATAAAGCCTAACATTGTAAAGATGAAAAATTTTTAACACAAAGGTTTTTCTGTGTTGGATTTCTCCCCCTCCCCCCCTCCAAAACAGTTTTTTTTATTTCAAAAAAATGCGGGATAATTTTTAAAGGGCCCGCTAGCGAAATTTGGTTGGGGGCTGCCCTCAATCGAACTTTTGTCCCTTTCTTTTTTTTTTGGATTAAAAAATTTTTTTCATTTCCTCTTTTGAAGGTTCTTCATTTTCACCCCCAGCAAAAAAAACCCTTTAAGCGATCTTGCGGCAACACAAAACAAAAAATTCCATATGTGTCTCCCCTCCCTTCTGGGTATGTTGTATGATAAAACATTTTTTTCGAAAATATTTTTAAACTAATTCTGACTCTTTTGGTGCCCAATCACCCTTTGCAAAATTAAGATTTGCAAAACAACGTCAAACTCAAACGAGATGCCCAAAAATTTGCTGTACTTTGCTCCGGTGTCGTTTGATTTGAAACCCGTTTGTATTTTTTTAAAAGTTAGTTCATATGAAAAATCTGTTTTTTAATGCTCCTTGAAAGATGGTGCAGGGCGCTTTTAACAACTCAAAATCAAAGGGGAAAGGGGAAAAAAGCGTTTTCCCCATACGCAAATTTTCCCGCTACTTTACTTTTTTGACGTCTTTGTATCTCCACCCCCTTTCTTTTGTTTTATGCTTCTTCATTTTCGATTTCCTTGAAACGCAAAAATAAAATCCCTTTCTTTCCCCCGGTTAGCCATAGATCAGAATGGTTAAAAATATGTCTGCTTTATGTAAAGAAAATATTTTTTTTTCCCCCCTCAAGTTTTATAAAAAATTTTTTAACAATTGCCCCCCCCAGTTTTGTACAACTGTCCTTTTGGGGGTCGTTTTGAAAGGGGTTCTTTTTTAAAAGAAAGGGCCCTTTCCCAGAGCCGGGCACAATAAAATTCTTCCGCCCCTTTGGTCGGGAAAATTTTGACAGAAAAGAATTTGATCTGCATCAATAGTAATGGATTATTTGGAACAATAATATTCCGTTTTTTTCCCCTTCACCCGGGGGGCCCTTTTTCTTTTTTTCTATGGGGGTTTTAAGAATCGACCTTTTAAGTTTGTTTTGGGGTTTTTTTTAAAGAAGCAAAATAAAAGTTAATTTTTTAAAAAAACAGGGCGGGATTGAAGCTAAAAGAAGATTATGTGTTTTTGATCGTGGAGACGACTGAGTAAAATGTTTCCCTTTTGAAAAAGGGCTTTCGCTAAACCGCTCTAAATCAGCGTGAAATTTAACCAAAAAGTAGGGTTTTCGGGCTTTTAAAAAATTTGGGCCCAAAGGGAACCTCCCGAATTTTTTAACCCCAAAATTTGATTTAATTTAAAAAAAAAAGGGTAAATTTGTCTTTTAAAAAAACAAACCAAGGGAAAATTTGTTGGGCCCTTAACAACAAACCCCGCCCCATCAAATTTTTTAGCCGGGGGTTTCAATTAAAAATTGACCCCGTGTAAAAGATCAAAATCCCCCTTGGCATTGCTAGCCCAAAAAATTTAAAGGGGCCGGGGGCATTTTTCCCAAACTTAAAAAACACACTAAAAAGAACTCCCGACGATAACCAAATGCAAAACATGGAATTTAAAAAAAAATTAAACCCAATCAGCAGGCAATTTTTAAATAAATACAATAAAAAGCGGGAAACCTTTTTTCAGAAAAAAACAGCTTTAAAAAAAACATTAATTTTTCCCCCATTGCCTAGCGGGGGAATTTATTAGCCCTTAAATCGTACTTTAAGAAACCATCGAGGCGAATTAAAAAAACAATTTAGCAAAAAGGTGAACTAGATGGGAAATTTAAAAAAGAAAAAAAAAAAAACTCGTTGAGGCTGTTTACCCCCAACTTAGGGCCTAATTTTAAAAAGAAAGAAAAACCCCAAAAAGACTAAAAAAACTTGAACAAAAAGGGGATCAGCAAGACTAGAAGTGACAAATCCCAAACCGAGCCCATTACAAACTCAAGTAAATAGAATAAGAGAAACTATCAAAAAAAATTTTATATGAAGACGAAACGCTAGCAGAACGAATAAGAACATTGTTTAAGAGCAGGGAGTCACATTAGCAAGCGTTAAAACACCCTTTTAGGATTGCAATAATTTACACTGGTGAGGGAAAAATTACGGGCGGCGGTGGGGCCCAAATTTCCAGTGCCTCCGTCCCCAAATCGCCCCCAAACCTAAAATCAGGGGAAAAAAACATTTTACCCTTTTGCGAAGTTTTTAAAAAATTAGCCAGAAAACCCAAAGGGCCCTCTTTCCCCAAAAAAATTTTAAGGCGGTTTTGGGTCAGTTTGGCTTTTTGCCCTACTGAAAGCAAAGTATTTGGTTTTAAATTGGCCGAGAAATTAGGGAAACATTATTTTCTTGTAATTTTGGGGTTTTACTATTTAGTAAGAAAAAGGGCCCAAGAAATCCTTGCCAGTTAACCCAAAGGGAACAAGCGTTTGTCTTTTAAATTTTTCATGCCCATCGCGAACAGGTCCCGCGAGCTTTGCTGAGCCCTTCAATGATTTTGGGGGGTTTGGACTTGGGGAAAATTAAGGACTTAATCTTGGGGTTTGTTTATGCTTGTAATATTACTGGCTCTTTTTAAATGTCGTTTTTCCCAACCTTTTTCTTTGCCTGCTATAAAATTTCATTTTATATTTTTATTATTTTCCCTACCTGGAGAAAAGGTTTCAGAAGGCAACATGTATAAACCAGTGCCAACGGGAAAAAGTTTACTTTCGATCTTGCGATTGTAAAACATGTTGGTCCCTTTTGAATACTTAAAGGGTAAATCAATGTAAAAATTAATAGCGTCCTCAAAATTTTGGCTAAGATTGTTTTTGCCGTCAAAACCAGTAGAAGGATCAGTTATGCTTGATCTTTCCCGTGCTTCGACCCAAGGGAAAAACCAAAGAAATACGAAAAAGGGTTTTTTATTCGTTCTAAACCCCCCCTAGTTTAGGCCCTTAGAAGCGTTAAGATAAAATTTTTTCCAAACTGTTTTTGCCCCTTGCTCTATGGACCAGGGGTTAAACAATTTTGAAAGGAAAACGCCGGTCCCAAAATTTTACCCTTTTTGTCGTGGGCCCCGAAAATAAATAGCCTATGCCATGATTAGGGTTTCCCAAATTTTTTTCCCAAACCTGTCTTGATGTTAAAAAATTTAATTCGTTTCAGATCCCTTTTAAAAGCCCTTTATGTTAAATTTTGTTGCTGATTTGGGTTAAATTTTTGGTTTTTCATTTTGGGAATGGGCTTTTGGTTTAGGGCCCAAAAAAGTCTGAAAAAGGGGTAATTAAAAAAGAAAAACTGTACACTGACCTCACCAAAAAGGGTCATGGTGATTTTAAAAGATCAGCTAAAGACACTCCAAAAACCCGTTGATGCGCAAAAAAAACAGAAAAATTTAAATGGGTTTGATAAAAAGCCCTCGGATGACTAAACCACGCTTTTTTGGATGTGCTCGTTTTCAATAGGGGGGGTTTAAAATATTTGGGGTAATGGGGTACCCCACCTTTTTTTGAAAAGCGACAGTTGGGTCACAGCAAAGAGAGGGGGTCATTTTCTATATTTTTAAAAATTGTAGTGCGGCCCCCCCAAAAAATATTTTGCCTAGTATATTTGAATGAAATTATTTTTAATTTTTTTTTTAAAAAAAGTTTGTAACAAAACAACTCAAAACAGTCCGTTTGTTTTTTGAACATGCAATTTAAACAAATTTCGGGGCCAAACGGTCGCGCTCCCAGAAAAATTTTACAAAGTCGAAGGGTTTAATATTTAAACGAAAACCCAAGGGGGGAAAAATAAGATTATAAAAGTTGCGGGGCCCAAAGCTAACCAGTTTTAAAAAACCCGATGGAATTACGGGGTTTTCTCACTAAAAAGCAATGGGGTAAAAATTTGGGATTACTCTCAAACTTAACAATGCAAAATCTAAAAACAATATTAACTTTTGAAAAATGAAAATGAGAAATTTCTTATTTTATAAAAAGGGTAGCTAAAATGTTATTGGCTTTAAAAGTTAAAACCCCGATCACTAAAAGATTTTTTTGGGTTTCGCCCCAAAACAAAAATACTTTTAAGGGGGGAAAAAAACCCCTCGAAAACCTTGCAAAATTTCATTCATTACTTTATGTTTATTTGGATGAGCTTAGCACTGATGAAAACTTTTTTATGGGAAAGGCCCCCCAAAATTTTTAAGAGCTTTAACCCGGGGGGAAAGTGCATATTGCGATTATGAAATTTAAAACAATTCCCAATTTACAGTTTAAAAGATTAGTTTTTTGGGGAAAGGGGTTGGGTCATTTAAAAATTTAAAAAATTTCGACAAAGCAGGGAAAGTTGTGAAATGCAATAAAACACATTGTTTTTGGGAAAAAAAAATTTAAAAAACGTACTAAAAAAGGTTTGCGGGGGCCCGAAGAAACCCGGAGTTACATTTGCGCCGGGGAGGGGTTTTAACTTTAGAATTAAAAAACCCTTTCAGATTTTGCGGACTTTGAACGAACGGGGAGATAGGCCTTTGTAAAGGTTTTGAGTACACTAAAGATGGTGATTTTAAAAGCAAAGGGGGTTGGCCCACAACAAAAAATTTCCAAAACTAGAACAACTGCGCAAATTTGAGGCAAATAATGTTGGGCCCTATGAAAAAAAATATTTTGAAAGCCTGAACCTCAAAAAGGCACTTTGGGAAACCCAAATTTAAAAAATGGGGAAAAAAAATTTGAAAATTTATAAGCCCATTTAAAATTTTTTTGGGCCCTCAAAAAAAAATTTTGAAAAGCATTTAACTCGGGGCCCTTTTCAAGTAAGTTTTTATGCCCCGATGACAATAGTTGGAAAAGATTGAAATAAAAACCGTATGGGAAAAAACAGTAAAATCCCCCCCAGAAGAGAAGCGGTTTTTTAAAAAATCTTCTACAAAATTACCGTTCATTTCCCCAAAAAAAATTAGGAACCGTTCACAATAAAATTTTTAAAATTTTTTCGTTTAAAAAATAAGGAGAGGGGGTGGGGTTTGGGCCCTTAAATGACGTCCCCTTTTTTAAAAGGGAAATTTTAATTAGCTTCCAAAAATTAACGTTTACAGTCTTAAAATTTCTGTTTTCATTTTTCACAATGGTGAGGATATTAAGGTCAAAAAAAAAAGCCCAAAAAAATTAATTTTTAGTCTAAATAGAAACAATCTTTCAGCACTAAATTGGATTTAAACTTAAAACATTTAACCCTTTTTAGGGGGTTTTTTTATACCCGAACAAGTTTTTTAAAAAGGGGCATGAAAAAAAAACAATTTAAACCGGGTTAATTAATTCTGTTATAAAACTTTTGGGATTAAAAATTTATGACAAAAATTTCCCCATTTTCTCTTAATTTGTGGGCCCGACTGGGTTTGGAAAAAAAAACCCCCTTTTTTTAAAAAGTCCTAGACCCATTACAAAAAAGGGTTTTTCGTTATAATTTTAATCATATTGTGGTTTTCCCGTCCAACACTTTAAAAGGAACAAAGCCCAAACTAATAGAAGGTTTATATGGAAGATTATAAAAATAAATTTAGTTGGCCCCAGCAATAAACTGAGTGGGGTGTTTAGAAAAGTTTTTTTTAGACTTTTTTTAAGGAACGCAGACACATTTTTTATAGATGGGGGGCCTTTTTTTTCCGCAGAAAGAGACAAGTTAAAAAAAGAAACACTTTGTCGAAAAAATAGCTTTCGCGGAAGACATGGGTGGGAAAAAGTGTGGGATTTTTTTGCCAGAAATATAACTCGGTTTTTTAAAAAGGCTTTAGAGAACAGTTAAAGACTGTAGTTTTTTTTTCACATGAAAGACAGAGACTCATTTGAAGAAAAGTTTGCGCAAAAAGAAAATTTTTTTGAAAAAAGACCAGGAAAAAAAATAGGGTTAAACAAAAATGAAATTTTAAAAAAATTTAGTAAAATTTGTATTAAAAACGGATAACCCCCGCACGTATGTTTTTTTGTTTAAAAAATCGATTTTTTGGTTTTTTTACGTCCCCTTTCTTTTTCAGAAACAGTATTTGCGCTTGCGTTTTGTGTGTTTTGGGGTTTTGCCCGCCTCTCTGGGGTCTTTTCTGTTTCCCCCTGTCTCTCTCTTCTCCCGTCTGCCCGGGGTTCTCTCTCTCTCTTCCGCCCCCAGGAAAAGGGGGCTTTCCGGCCCCCTTTCCCCCCAAAAACTCGGTGGGGGGGGGAAAGGGGCTTAGGTCCCGGGCCCTTTTTCCGTTCTATTGAAAGGGATTTGTAACCCGGGGTTTTTACACTTGGTAAACATGTAGCAGGGCGGGAACCCCGTTTTTCAACTGCAAAGCGCGGGTTACAGGGAACCCAGCGTACGTAAACCCTTGAAACATAAAAAAACAGCACTGTCGCTAGAGGGAATTCAATTCAAAATAACGGGGGGGGGGGGGGGGGGGGGGGGGGGGGGGGGGGGGAATTTAAATTCTAGTCTGTCTTGGGGGGCCCCAAAACCCCCTTTTGGGAAGGGGGGTTTTGTGTGTGGGGGGGGAGTGTGGTTTGTGTTTTGTGTGTGTGTGTGTGTGTTGTGTGTGGTGTATGCATGCGTGCGTGGGCGCCCCGCGCGCTTTGGTGTGTGGGGTGTGTTGTGTGTGTGTGTGTGTGTTTTGGGTGTGTGTGTGTGTGTGTGTTTTGTGTGTGCGTGTTTCGTGCGTGAGCGTGTGCTTGAACGCGAGTTTTGAGCGCGAAATTTGAGTTGTGTGTGTTGTGTGTGTGTGCCCCGCGCACGCAAGCCGAAAAAACAAATAAACAGTCTAAAGAAACAGCCGGAAATTTTTGGGGAATTGGGTAATTTAGGGACGGGGAGGGTTTTTTTCACACTTTAAGGGGCACGTCGATGCCATGTTCCCCGAAACCCCCTCTCTCCCCCTCCCCCTCTTTTCTCTCTCTCTCTCTTCCCCCTCCTCTCTCTCTTCCTCTTCCTCTTTTTCTTTCTCTCTCTTCTCTCTCTCCCCCTTCTCCCCTTTTCTCTCTCTCTCTTTTCCCCCCCCCCCTCCCTCCTGGTCCCGTCTGTCTGTTTTTCTCTCCCCCCCCCTTCCCCCCCACCCCCTCCCCCTCTCTCCCCTCTCTCTCTCTCCTTTCCCCCTTTCTCGCTCTCTCTCTTTCTTTTTCCTTCCCCTCCCTCCCCGCCTCTCTTGTCTCTCCCCCCCTCCCTCCCGCCTCCTCTCTCTCTCTCTCTCTCTTCTCTCTCTCTTCCCCTTTCTTTTCTCTTTTCCTTCCCCCTCTCTTTCTTTTCTGTCCCTCCCTTCTTTTTACTCTCCCTCCCTCCCTCCCTCACCCCTTTTCATTTTCCCCTCTCCCTTTCCCCCTCTCTTTCCTTCTTCCCTCCCTCCCTCTCTGCCCTCTCTCTCTCCCACTCCCCCCCCTCTCTCTCTCCCCTCCCTTTCCCTCCCTCCCTTCTCTTTCCCCTCCCTTCCTCTCTCTCTCTCCCCCTCCCTCCCTCCTTCCCCCTCTCTCTCTTTCTCTTCCCTCCCTCCTTCTCTTCGCCTCCCTCCCCCCTCTCTTCCCTCCCTTCCCGCTCCTCCCTCCCCCTCTCTCTCTCCCTCCCTCTCTTTTCCCCTCCCTCCCTCCCTCCCTCCCCCTCTCTCTTTCTCTTCCCCTCCCTCCCTCCCTTCCCCTCCCTCCCTCCCTCTCTCTCCCCCTCCCTCTCTCTGTCTCTGCCCCTCCCTCCCTCCCCTCTTTATCTCTCTTCCCTCCCTCACTCCCCCCTCTCTCTCTCTCTCTTGCGTTTATGTATGATTCAATTCTAGATTAGTTTTGCTGATGTTGTTATTGTATTTTCTGTATATTTCCCTTTATTGAGGGTGGATGTAAAAAAAAAAATAATTAAAAGCCATTTTGTGCTTATTCCGCTTTTTCCCTCATTAAATTAGATTCATTCGTTCGTTCTCCAAACTCAGACAAGATGAAATCGACAAAATCCCCCGAACACAATAAAGCGGGGGGACAGCTGGGCCCGACAGGTGGACTGTGTAATCTGAGAGGGCTGTGGGAGGGACGACAGAACAGGAACAATTTATTTGGGTGTCTCGCTCACCAATACACGCACGTTTCACGCTCTGCTTTCTTCTTCTTCTTCCTCTCTTCTTCTTTCTTTTTCGTCCTCTCTCTCTCTCTCTCTCTCTCTCTCTCTCTCTCTCTCTCTCTGTGTGTGTGCGTCGTGCACGTGTGTGTGTGCTCTTGTGTGTGTGTGTGTGTGTGTGTGTGTGGTGTCGTGCACGTGTGTGTGTGTGTGTGTGCGTGTGTGTGTGTGTATCACCAGATCATTAAATCAGTTTGAGTCTCTCTCTTCCCTTCCTGTCCGTCAATCGTCCCCAACCCCTCCTCCCCAAATTTCCGAACACCACCCCTCCCCCCAATCCCACCCACCCACCCCGGCCGTGCCTTTCCTCGTCCGCCCTTCCGGCCCTCGTGGTCCTTTCATCTCCCCTTTCCCCAACCCTCTTCCCCTCCCCCCACCCCCACCCCCCTCCCGTCACTCCCTGTAACACCACCCCCTTCCCTCCTCATTCTGTTCCATCCCCCCCACACCCTCCCTTTTCAAGGCCCGCAATCAGTCCAAGTCATGCGCGACTCGTGATTTTGTTGTGTTTTTTTTGTTTGTTTTTTTAATGTGCCAAGCACGCTACCTAATTACCGTGCTGAATGTAGCCAAGGTTCAACACAGCTGATTTCTATGAGGAGGGACAACAAAGATGGAACACGCCACATAAACTCATTTGAAATGTAATTAATAGCGCACCGCCACCCCACCCCCCCCCACAAAATGTAGACAAACTAATCACAAGACAAAACCAGACAACAGCGCGACCCGTGCGAAGAGAGCAGCGGATTTTGCCACTCTGCACGAGTTCGGTCGTCCGGGTAAAGGGACCGAACTCCTCCTCTGATTTATTTTTAAACACTTCCAACACAGACGAAAAACTTATCGCTGTGTTTTGTCTTGTGATTCGTTTGTATTGGGTTTTTTGTTGTTGTTGTTGTTGTTGTTGTTGTTTTTTGTTTTTTGTTGGGTTTTTTTTTTGTTTTTTTTTTAGGCGGTGCGCTGTTATTAATTTACATTTAAAGTTTGTTTAGATTTCCGCCTGCACTCGCCTCACTGCTACTTGCCACATAACTGGTTCGGCTACACCCGTGCACCCGGAACGGAGCTAAGCTTTTTTTTTTTTTTTTTTTTTTTCCCCACGTCAGTTCCAGCTGGACCACGGAAACGAGCTATTCCGACAATTGCCGAGCCCGTTCGAGTGGACACGATCAAAAAGTTCGTCTGCGTTGTGCGCGGATACTTTGAAGGCAGAGTGGTGAGCTCGTACTGATGAGTACGATAGTCGCACGTTTATTCTGTTCTTATCTATGGATAGATCACACTTGTTAAACTGAATGTAAATCAGTCACTGCAGAACAGCAAAGACCAATAAGTGGAAGCGAAACTCCCTCCTCAGGCCACGCTTCCGATTTACACTCGCAATCTCAGTCGCTCACTCACTGTGATTCGTGTGAGGCGCGTGGTCTTTCATTTGACCGAGAAAACTTCAGCAAAATGGTCATAGAACTCACCTTGAGCGAAGTAATCACTTCTTGGCCAATGCTCCCGTTACGTCTGCAAGTGCTTTCAGCACAGATCCACATCTTGAAATCTGAAACTGTGAAACTTGTGCAAACTTGAGGAAGGAGAATCCGCTCGCCGTCCACGCGTAATGAAATCAAGAAGTCAGTCGGTAGCCTCCCTTGAGACTTGGGTAAAGTCCGTATGCCTTCACAATGCTGTGTTACAAGGCTGTGTGCCCCATCCGCAAGTCCGAGTCCTTGGACGCGTGCATAGCAGACCCAGACGGAACCGGTTGCAACATATCTTTTTTGTGTGTGGAAAATAATGATATCCACGATTTGTTTGTTTGTTTGTTAATATGAACAGAACTGGATCTAAAAGTGAAGATGTTTGTAACTTTGTTGATTTGGTTGGAGGGGGGGGGGTAGGGGAGATAGCATTTTTAACTACTTACCCCCCCCCCCCTCCCCAACTTTTCGTGCGATGTTATCCCAAACAGCAGAAAGAATTATCTCTGTTGGCAAGATTCTTGTCACTTTTTGTGTCAATAAATGATCTGAGATTCACGGCAGCGATGAGTGTTTCGTCGTCCATGTTGGAAAAAAAATGAATAGTGTTTAAAAAAAAAATCAGAGGAGGAGTTCGGTCCCTTCAGCCGGACGGCGTGGGGTGGGGGGGGGTGGGGGGTGGGGGGAAGCACGGTTTGCACGACTGGCAAAATCCGCGGCTCTCTTCTCACGGGTCGCGCCGGGTGCACTATGCACGGCTTTGGCCGTCGCCAGTAAGTTGCAAAAAGAGATGCACCGGAGGCAGAGGTTTTTGGGTTTTGTTTTTCTCCTGGATAGGCGGCGCAAGGCAAGGTCCGTCCGGGTCCACTTTTCACACAGCCTTCATCAGACAGAGAGGGCACGTGCTTCATGTGTTACATGGACGAGCAGTTGAACATTCAAGATCACAGATGAAAAGACACATTTTTTTACGCGCACATAACAAAATGTGTGTGTGTGTGTGTGTGTGTGTGTGTGTGTGTGTGTGTGTGTGTGTGCGCGTGTCTGTGTGTGTGTTTGTGTGTATGTGTGTGTGTGTGTGTGCACGCGCGCATTTGTGTGTGTGTGTGTGTGTGTGTGTGTGTGTGTGTGCACGCGCGCATTCGTGTGTGTGTCTCTGTGTGTGTGTGTGTGTGTGTGTGTGTGTGTGTGTGTGTGTGTGTGTGTGTGCACGCGCGCATTCGTGTGTGTGTGTGTGTGTGCACGCGCGCATGTGTGTGTGTGTGTTATTAGTTTTCGTTTTCTGTACCGATCTCCCCCCCCCCCACCCCCACCCCCACCCCCATTTTCTCTCTCTTTTTTTTTTTGTAGCCATCGTTCCTCTCCACAGTTGCTTCATCCCTCTGCCCTTCCTTTCAACCCCCCCCCCCATCACCACCACCACCACCACCTCTTCTCTCCCAGAGAACTATAAAAGGGGCATTCTGGCTCACCCGGTCTCAACCAGTTTCGACCGGGTGACTCCAGAATGCCCCTTTTATAGTTCTCTGACAAGTAAGACTTCTATAACCAAAAAATAACGATTATCTACAAACATGCATACTGTGTAGGATTATCCGTTTTTAATACTAATTTACTAAAGTTTTCAGATTTTAGTTTTTGCTTAATCCTATGTTTTTCCTGATCATTTTCAATAACATCGTTTTCGCGCAAACATTCATCAAATGAGTCTCTGTCTTTCATGTGAAATAAAACTACAGTCTTTAACTGTTCTCTAAAGTCTTTTAAAACCGAGTTATATTTTTGACATAAAATCCACACACTTATCCCAGCATGTCTTCCACTGAAAGCCAGTTTTGACAAAGTATTTCTTTTTTTAACTATGTCTCTTTCTGCCGAACAGTCATCTATAATAAATAGTGTCTGCGTTCCTTCAAACAGTTTATAAAACTGTTCTAAACACTCACTCAGTTTATTGCTAGGATCAACTAAAAATATGTCATCATCTGTCCATATAAACCTTCTATCATGATATGCTTTGTTCCATTTAAGTGTTGGACAGAAAATCACAATATGATCAAAATTATAGCGATAAACTGTTTGTAATAAGTCTAGGACAAATATTGTTTTTCCACAACCAGTCTGCCCACAAATCAATGAACAATGAGGAGTTTTTGTCATAAAGTTTAACTGCTCCATAGTTTTATAACAGAATTTAATCTAATCCTGTTATTATGTTTATTATACTCTCTGTCAAAACTTGTTCAGTATAATAAAACCCTATAAGGCCTAAATGTGTAAGATTAATCCAATTCAGTTCTGTAAGATTGTTTCTATTTAAGTCAACATTGATTTTGTTGCTTGTTGTTATAACCTTAATATCCTCACCATTGTGAAGAACGACGACGGTAACTTTAAGACGTTTAACGTCTAAGTTTTGCCAGCTAATATTAATTCCTTTTATAAGGACGTCACTAACGCCCACAACCCCATCCCTCTCCACATCTTTAAAGACAGAAATTTCAAATATCATTGTGAACGTGTCTCCTAATTTTCTGCTTGGAAAGAACTGTAATTTTGTAGAAGCTTCCTTTAAAACCGTTTCTTTTCTGTGGAGGATGTACTGTTTTTTCCCATACGGCGTTATTTCAATCTCTTTTCGACTATTGTCCTCTGGCATAAGACTTACATGTAAAGGTCCTGAGTTGAATGCTTTTCTGAAACTTTTTTGGCGGCTAAAAAATGTAAATGGGCTTATGAATTCAAATTTTATGTCCCATTCTAAATATGGTTCTAAATGCCATTTGCTGTCAGGTTTTCGAACTATTTTATATTCATACTGGCCGGCATTATTTGCTTCTACATTGCGCAGTTGTTCCAGTTTAGGAAACCTTTTGCTGTCGCCTACTTCTTTACGTTTATAATCACCATCTTTAGTGTACTCAAAACCATACAAAGCGCCTTTCTCACCGTTCTGTTCAAAGTCCGTAACGTCTGCAAGGTCTTTTAATTCTAAAGTTATACACCTCACAGGCGCTAATGTAACTCCTGATTCTTCTGGCCCACGCGACATTATTTTTTAGTAACGTATTATTTTATTTCTAAAACAATGTGCAGGTTATCACATTTTACAACTTTCCCCGTTTTGTCTTTGATTTTTATATTAAATGATCCAACCCTCCCACAAACTAATCTTTTAAACTGTAAATTAGGGAATTGTATAATTTCATAATCGCAATATGCAGCTTTCCCTGACGGAAGAGCTCTTAAAACAGTTGAGGGCCTTCCATCATATAAGTTTTCATCAGTGCTCAACTCATCCAAATGAACATAGAGTAATGAATGTAATGCAAGATCGAGCGGATTTTCCCCTTCATAAGTAGTTTTGTCTGGCGCAACTCTAAAACTATGAGAGGGCCGATTGTTAGTTGTAAAGCCTAACATTTTAGCTAGCTCTCTATCAAAATAGTATCCTACTTCTTCTTCTTCAGGTTTGAATGTTAACATTGTTTTCAGATTCGCATTGTTAAGTTTGAGAGTAATGTCAAAGTTACTCATTGCTTCTTTTAGTGAGCAAAACCCGTAATAACCATCAGGTATTGTTAACTGGCTAACTAAAGTTCCTGCATTATTATATTTTTTAATCTTATTATTCTCCCTGGATTCAGTTATATTAAACCATACGACTTTGTAAAAAATTTCATGGAGTGCGATCGTTCTGGCTCCGCAATTGTTATCAATAGCATGTTCTAACAACGAAGGACGGTCTTGAGTTGTTATTGTTACAAACATTTTTTAAACGAAATAAAAATGAGCGCATTTAAATATACTGATGCAAAATATTCTGTCGGGCCGCACTACAATCTTAAAAATATAACAACTGATACTCTTGACATTTCTGTGACTCAGTCTGACACCTTTCAAGTAAAGGTTAGTACTCCATTAAACAGATATCTTAACCCTCCTATTAAAAACGACCGCATCCGAAAGTGTGGTTTAGTCATCCGATGCAGTTTTATCAGAACCAGTTAAACTTTGCTGTGTTTTGTGCATCAACTGGGTGTGGAGTGTCGTATGCTGATCACTTAAATCATCCTGATCCTTTGGTGAGGTCAGTGTACAGATTTCATTTCTATTACACCTTCAGACGTATTTTGACTGAACTGCAAGCGCCATTACCAAATGACAAACCGTTTAATCCATTCAGCAACAGAATAGACATGAAGGCTTTTAAAAGGATCTGTAACGAATTCAATATTAATGTTAAGACAGACTTTAGACAAAAGTTGGATCTTAATCATGGTCTAGGCACCCCTTATTTTTGGGGCGTGCACAGAAAGTATAACTATGCCTGGAATCCTCCTTACACATCTTTCTCTTCAGGCACAGCTGTTCACCTCGGGTCCATAGAGCAAGAACATAAAACAGCATGGACAACATTTATCTTAGACACTTCTAAGGGCCTAACCAGAGCAGGAATAGAACGAATAAACGACTCTGTTCGTACTTACGTTTGGTGTTTGCTAGGTTCGCAAGCACAAACGAGATCGAGCATAACTGATCCTTCTACTGGTTTTGATGCACAAAAACAATACTTAGCAAATTTAGAGGACGCCATTAATTCTACAGTTGATTTACCTTCAAGTATAAAAAGGTACCAAAATGTTTTACAATACCCAAGATCGAAAGTAGACTTTGCTGTTGGCACTGGTTTATACATGCTGCCTTCTGACCTCAGGCTCCAGATAGGCACAATAATAAACTACAATAATGAAATCCTTGTGGCAGGCGATGAACAGAAGGTCGGAAAAAACGAAATAAATTCTGAGCCAGTAATATTGCAAGCAGTAAACAAACAAGATGACCCCCCAAGAATAAGTCATCCAATCCCCGTGGCCCAAAGCCCAGAGACCGTTGAACACGCGGACTCTGTTCGCGATGACCATGAATATGAAAAGACAGCACTTGTTCTTGGATTAACTGGCCTAGGATTACTTGGTCTTTATCTTACTAAAAAGTAACCCAGCTATTAAGAGAACTAATGTCCATAAGTGCTCGGCCATAAAGCCAACTACTTTGCTTGCAGTAGACAAAAGCCAACTAACGACGCTCCCTAATATACCCGGTAAAGAGTCTATGGCTTTACTGGCTAATTTTTTTAATAAACCCGCAAGATGATCAAGCTGTTTTTTTACCCATGATTTATCAGACGGAGATGGAGGTGATGGCGGCGGAGGCACTGACCCGGGACCACCGCCGCCTGTAAAAGCCATCACCAGCGTACTTATTGCAAATCCTAAGGCCGTTATAACGCTTGCTAATGTGACTCCTTGCTCTCTAAACAGCTTTTCGTATTCGTTCTGCTAGTGTCGTGTCTTCATATAAAATTCTTTCGATAGTTTCTCTTATTCTGCTCACTTGAGTTCGTAATTGTTCTCGGTTAGAAGACAACACTTCTAGTCTTGCTGATTTTTGTAGTTCAAGATCTTTAGGTTTTGGGTTATTTTTTCTTTAACCTCACGCCCTAAGTTGGCGTCATCAGCCTCAACGAGTTTTTTTTTTCTTTTTTCAATATCCTTTTTTACTTCACCCAGTTTTGCCAAATTGTTTATTGATTCACCTCTAACGGTTCTTAAAGTACGATCAAGGGCTAATAATTCACCTCTGGTGGTTGTTAAAGTACGATCAAGGGCTAATAATTCACCTCTGGTGGTGTTAAAGTACGATCAAGGCTAATAATTCTCGCATGGGTAGGAGATCCTGTTTCTGTAGCGGTGAGTCGTGTATAGTTTTTTAATGCAGTTTCTTCTGATAAACTGGTTTCTGCTTCTATTGTTTTGTCTGCTGCTTGACTTAAATCTTTAAGTTCTATGTTTTGTATTTGGTTAGCTGTTGGGAGATCTTGTAGTGTGTTTTGTAGTCTAGCAACTGCTTCCCCATGTGATTTTGGTTTAGAAATGCCAAGGCGATTTTGATCTTTCACACTGAGTCTTTGTATAATTGTACTCTTGGCTATAAACTTTGATGGGTCTGGTTTAGTTGTAAGCCGAACAGATTCTCCTTGATTGATTTTCAAATACAAATGGCCATCATCTTTTTCTTCAAAATCATTTGGGTCTATAAATTCGGGAGGTTCTTGACCTAAACTTTGGTAAAATGATCTGGCCCTACTTTCTGTTAATCCACGCCGCATGAGGGCGATGAGCGATGCTGTATCAAAGGAGTCATTTCACTCATGTCGTCTCCAGGATCAAAAACATCATAATCTTCTTCACCTTCAATGCCTGCCATGTTTCTTTAATAATAAACTTTTTATTTTATTTTGTTTTATAAAAAAATGTCACAAACATATGGTTCAATTCTTGACCCGCATAGAAGACTGAAAGAGCCCCTTGGCGTGAAGGGAAATAAACGGAATATTTATTGTTCCAAATAATCCATCTACTATTGATGCAGATCAAATTCTTACTGTCAAATTTCCAGACCTAGGAGCAGATGAAGTGATTGTGCCAGGCTCTGCGCGTCTTACTTTCAAAATAGAACTCGAAGCAGCAACAGATGATACCAGGGCAGTTGTCCAGAATCGGGACGGGCAATCGTTAAGAAAATTTCTATAAAACTTGAGGGGCAAGAAATATTTTCTTTACACAATGCAGACATATTTTTAACCTATTCTGATCTATGGCTAACCGAGAATGAAAGGAATGATCTTGCTTTTCAAGAATCGAAAATGAAGAAGCACTAAAACACAGAATAGGTGCCGCAGATGCTAATAAAGCCGGCAAAAATTATGTGGCTGTAAATTTTGCGTATGGAAATTGCTTTTCCATTCCCTTAGATTTTGAGTTGTTAAAAGCGCATGCGCCATACTTTCAAGGAGCATTAAAAGACAGATTGTCATATGAACTAACTTTAATGAATACAAATATGTTATTATATCTACAGACACCGAAGCAAAGTACAGCATTTCTGACATCGCGCTAGAGTTTGACGTTGTTAGCAACCCTAATTTAGCAAGGCTGATTGAGCAACAATATCAGGCAAAATTAGCAATATATTACGAAAGAGTGATTCATCATACAACATATCCTAGAAGCAGGGCAGACACTATATGGAATTTTAGTTTTAGTGCCGCAGCAAGATCGCTTAAAGGTATTTTATTGCTGTGTGAAGATGAAGAACCATTCAAAAGAGGAAGTGAAAAGTTTATTAATCCTAAAATAACGAAAGTACAATGTACAATTGAGGGTAGTCCTAACCAAATCTATGCTAGCGGGCTTAAACCTTATCAGCATTTTGATGAAATAAGAAAATTGTTTGGGGGTGGGAGGTGTAGAAGTCCAACGGTAGACCTTGTGTCTAAAGATCTACACCTTCACAATGTTAGACTCGATGATTATTTAACAACGAAATACGGTTTATGGATTGACCTAAGATCGACAGAGGATAATCAGTTGCATGGAAGTGGGAGAACTGTTAAAGACGGAATAAACATTCAAATTGATAAAGAAAAAGATGGCGATAAACCAGTTAATGTACATTTGTTTTTAATATATGATGCGCAGCTGAATATTCAAGATAACAGATTAAAAGATATACAATACTAAATTATTTTTTATTTTTAAAAAAAGCATGTCTGTTCACGTTTATCCAAAGCGCCTACAGAGCCAGAGTCGCCAAAAGAAGGGATAGTAGAAACCCCTGGCATAAAAACCTTCAGATTAACAAACATTACACAAATGCAACAAAAACTAGAGCAGGACCTTTCAAAATATAGCAAAACCAAACGAAGGTATTCTGCTGCCTGTAATGCTGTTACATATGTTAATACTGGAGCATCAACTCTAAGTGCTCTATCAGCAGGGACAAGTGTTGGTCTCTTAGCAACAGGTGTTGGTGCCCCGCAGCTTTACCTCTAGGCGGTTTGTCTTTAGCTCTTGGCCTGTGTTCATTAGCTGTAAGTGCTGCTAGCAAAAAATTAAAAACTAAACTCCAAAAGCACACAGCTATGGTTCAACTAATAACAGCTAAACTTAGCTCGTTCAAACTGACAATAAATAAAGCGCTAGTTGACTCAAACATCACTGATGAAGAATTTAGTCGTTTACAGACCGATTTTGATGACTATAAAAGACAAAAGTTTGATCTTCAAAAAAAGGCAAGGGCAAGTTTTTCTCAACAGCCAGACGCCGAGCAGATAAAAAAGGAATGTTTAAAAAAAGTAAACGAGACATTAAACTCTGCTCTAAACAGCTCACAGTAACAACATCAAAGGGCGTTATTTAGTTTATGAGTCCAAGCACAAAAAGACCGTTGATATTGATTCTGATTAAATTTTTTTTTTTTATTTAAATAAATATTTTGAGTTAGAAAAGAAAACTCAACATGGATAAGATATATGAAGGACCAGACGAATTGTTTGAAGGAATGCTTAAGGGAGAGCGTTTGTCAAAAGCTTTAAGTGATATTGATCTAGAAGTCATTGATCCAACAAACGTACAGGCAAGTGTTGCGCATGCTATTTCTCAAGTTCCAGGTAAACTAACAATAGACCCGCCAGTTAAAGTAATGTTAGCTGTTTTAATCGACTATATAACAATAAATGAAGAAAATCTAGAAGTCTGGGTCTCAACTAAACAACAGGTTATTCTTTCTCATAATGACTTAACACCTGGTTGGGCAGACCAACTGCTTACACAGTTTGATGTGGCCGCCGAAGAAGCCAAAATGAGAGGCTCTGGTTGGTCAGAGGGCGAAGTCTTAGAGATCAGATTAAAACAGGCTAAGTATGAGCCGATTGTAGGCAGGTCTTACATTCCACTACCTCCAGCATTAGTCGCAAAAAGAGCAGTTCTAAACATAAAGAATTCGGACGACAAATGTTTTATGTGGTGTGTTCTTGCAAGGCTGCATTACTTCCGCAAAAACGCAGAGAGAGTATCTAACTATGAACCTTACATCAATGATCTTAACTTTAGTGGAATATCCTTTCCTGTTAGTGTAGATCAAATTGATCAGTTTGAAGAACAAAACAAACCAATAACTGTTAATGTATACACATGGGATGAGGAAACAAATCTACAACCGATTAAAGTGTCCAAGAACAGTCCAACAATTGGCGAGCCAGACAAAAGCCATGTTGACTTACTGCTGATGCTTTCCCCAGCGGGGCTACCGCATTACACATTGATACGAACAATGAGTAGACTGTTAGTATATACTACAAAAAAACATTGCAAACAAGAATTCTGTAGAAAATGTTTAACAAGAATTCCATCTGTTCAAGCTGCGAGTGAACATATAAAACATTGTAAAAGTTCTGTAGACTGTAATACAGAACTAATTACGCCCCCGCCAGGATCTAAAGTTAGTTTTAAGAACTGGAAACGGCTGCAAAATTCTCCATACGTAGTTTACGCAGACTTCGAGTCGCTTATTGTTCCTTATGAAGGGCCAACCCCACAGAAACTTCCGAAAACAGTCTTAATGAGTAATCATCAGATTTGTTCATTTGCCTTCATTATTGTTAGGTCGGATGGCGTTCATTCAGAGCCAGAATTATATAGAGGGCCTAATGCTGCAGAATACTTCTTAAAACGCATGCAGCAAGTGCGTAACGCCTGTTCTAATAAACTGAATCTTTCAGACATTATTATGACTCCTAAAGACCAACAACAGTATGACTCAGCCACACATTGTTGGATTTGCGGTTTAGGCCTCTCATCAGACGCAGCCAATCCAACAGTAAGAGACCATGATCACATTAGCGGGAAGTTCAGAGGAGCAGCACACAGTAAATGCAATCTTCAACTAAAGTTTGATCCTAAGACATGGAAGCTGCCCATCTTCTTTCATAACTTGCGAGGTTACGACTCTCATCTTATAATGCAAGCAGTAACCAGCGACTCCAGGGTGTCATGCATTGCACAGTCATCAGAAAAGTACATGTGTTTCACTTTAAATAACATGTCTTTTTATGACTCTATGCAACACCTGATGGGATCATTAGAGGCGCTGGCTATGTCTTTAAAGTCCTGCCCAATAACAGAAGAATATTTTGACCCAACTCTTGTTAGAAAGGGTGTTTACCCTTATGAGTACATGAACAGTCGGGAAAGGTTTGACGAAGATACACTTCCACCTAAAGGCGCGTTCTTTTCTAGTCTTAGAGGAAAGGACATCAGTGATTCTGATTACCAGCATGCTCAAGATGCGTGGCAGAAGTTAGTTTGTAAAACGATGGGAGACTATCATGATTCATACTTGATGGCTGATACATGTTTGTTGGCGGACGTCTTTGAAAATTATAGAAAGACCTGCATGAAACATTATAGCCTGGATCCCGCGCATTACATTTCTGCGCCTGGGATGAGGTGGGACGCTTTCTTAAAAGATACTGGAGTACAAATTGATTTATTGTCAGATTTGCCAATGATTCAGATGATTGAAAACGGATTGCGGGGAGGAATTAGTATGGCGCCGCATCATTACTGTAAAGCAAACAACAAATACTTGGACGACTATGATCCAAGTAAAAGGTCTAACTATCTCATGTATTTAGATGCAAACAATCTGTATGGATGGGCTATGGCGCAATCACTTCCATTACGCAACTTTAAAATGTACACTGGCGGTATTAAAAACATTCAAGAATTTGTAGAACAACTGCATACTCTTACAGCTGATCGTAAAAGAGGTCTTATTCTAGAAGTTGACTTAGAATATCCTCATGAACTCCATGACCTACATAATGACTACCCATTAGCAGCAGAAAGTCTAAAGACGAATCCAAGAGAGCCGCCTAAACTTGTGCCTAATCTTCGCGGCAAAAAAAATTATGTCTGTCATTACAGACTTCTACAATTTTATTTAAGACATGGTTTAAAGTTGACAGCTGTTCATCGGATAATTGCTTTTGATCAAGAACAGTTCATGAAACCATACATCATGAAGAACACTGATCTTAGAACTAAATCCACATATGCTTCAGAAAAAGACTTTTTCAAGCTGATGAACAACAGCTGTTTTGGAAAGACTATGGAGAATCCGCACAAGCGCAAAGATGTCAGATTGGTCACCAAAGAGAACGAAGCAATTAAGCTGACTTCAAAACCAAATTATCAGGACTTTAGAAGATTTCATGATCACCTTTTTGGCATAATGATGCAAAAAAAGAAAGTCAAATTGGACAAACCTGTTTTTATCGGGTTTACTGTTTTAGAATTATCAAAGCTTTTGATGTTAGAATTTCTTTATGACTACTTTAAACCCTCGTATCCAGAGTCCAGAGTACTTTACACAGATACAGATAGTTTTGTTATAGATATCCCTACTGAAGACATCTATAAAGACATGGAATTAGAAGTAGCTAAAGGGCATGCAGGATGGTATGATACATCTGATTACCCTAAAGATTCGCCTTTGCATTCACCCGTTAACAAGAAGGTTTTAGGAAAGATGAAGGATGAATTATCTGGAGGGGTGATTAAGGAGTTTATTGGTTTAAGGTCGAAAATGTACAGTATTTCGAGCCAGGAGAAAACCATTAAGAAAGCAAAAGGAATATCTCGCAGTGTTGTGCAGTCAAACATATCACATGACAACTACAAAGAAGCATTGTTTGACAATAAGACTTTTCAACATGACAACGTAAAACTGCGATCTAATCTACATGAGATCAACACAACTGTTGTAACAAAGAAGTCATTAGATAGAACAAACACTAAACGAGTATTTGTTAATCCAGAGTTTTCATATGCAATTGGGCACTGGAGAACAGCATAATTATATTTCTTCTTCGCCGAGGGCTTCACCGAGGGGTTTATATTTTTCATCAACTTTTATTATAAGCTCAATCATATCTTCATCCAATTCAGCTTGATGTGCTCGAATTTTTTTTATTATTTCAAGATATTCTTTTCCCCATATCTGATAATCAAAATTAGGGATTTTAGATTGTAGGTGATCTGGATGTTTTAGCATGTATTGATTAATCCTCATAAATATATGTCTAATAGCAGAATTTTTTTCAAATGATTCTTGTATCATTTTCAAGGTCTCTTCCTTTATCATTCTTGTTTCATTCTGCGCTTCCATTTTAGACTCAAATATATTTCTGTAAACTAATTAAACAACTGGAACTGTGTCTGGCGGGATTATCTGCAGTTCTTCCTTCACAAAAGATCTTTGAGGAGCTGGTTGTTTTGTTGTGTCAGTTTCTCGTAAATAATACACGGGCGGATTCATTTTTACAATTCTTTTTATTTCATATGGATCAACACTCCAAACTGGATCTGTTGCCCTAATGCGAGTGTCCCCTTCTGCTTCCCCCGGTAAATAAAGGTACCTTACTTTCAATCCAAATGGTAATAGTTTGCCGGATGAAGACTCTCCTTCAACAACATCTATTGTTTGTTTTTTGATTGCTTGTACTGGTTTTAGCCCTTTAAATTCTTCATTATTCATTGCGCGCAAAACTGAGGGCAGTCTTCTAACCCATTCTGTGTTGCGAGAATTGTCAATCAGCTCTCTGTGATACTGGTAGGAAAAAAGTCTTTCAGATAACTGTTTATTAAAGTTTTCAACCAAAGCCTGTGATCTGTGAACCCCTGGAATGCCTCTTTTAATGGTAACTCTATGTTTTAACAATAATTGATTCACTCGACCTTTAAATTCTTTTCCATCATCGACTTGAATCATGCGAGGATAAGTTAGCGGGCCTCGTTGGTATATCAGTTGTATGGCAACAGCAACAGCAGAAGCACTCTTTTGTGTTAATGGTTCCGCATCTTTATATCTTGAAGCCATGTCAATGACTGTGAGTGCGTACTTAAATCTTTTTCGTCTAATCGTATCATGGGGTAAATATAGAAGGTCCATTTGATGGGTGTCGTTCGGTATTGTGTTCACAAAGTGTGGCCTCTGTATTCGTCTAGGCGCAGGTAAATAAATTTGCCAAATCGCTTGTTTAGATAACCATTCCTTTGCTGTTTGTTCACTGACTCCCGCTGCTTGGCTTAGCTTTTTAATTGCCGTAATTCCCTTCCAATATCCTTTTGGCGAATAATAGATTTTGTTCATTTTTATTCAGCCAATATTATGCGCAACAAAATACACAAATGACATACCAAAGACGATAAACACGATTTCTTGCATCTTTTGTTTTTCTGATGGTTGATAAAAGTCGCTGAATTTTGGTGGGGGCAATGTCTCGATCGGTTTGCCTGTTACAAGATAATATTCTTTTATTGCTTGGCCAACGTCTTTAAATGTGTAAGCTGCATGTCCCTGTTTTTTCAGTTTGTCGTTAATAAAATCTAACTGCTCAATTCTCTGCTTTTCATAGGCGTCTTGTGCTGTGGCTAGTTGCTCCATAGCTTTGTTATGTCTTTTTCTCTCGCCGTCATCCCGCAGTTTACTAAACGCGTAATTACTTCCGCTAAAAGCAAGCGCATTAACCACAGCGCCACCAATCATCATTACGAATGAAGCCATTTTTATAAATGTATTTTTTATTTTACATATTTATACTGTCTGGAATTATTCCTTGCTTAACTAAAAAATCTTTCGTAGCGAATGAAGCTGCAATGATAGCAATCAGCTTTGCCGAATCCTCAAAGTCTAGTTTGCCAAGATCTGCTGGTTTAATTTTTAACAGGCTTTTACCAAGCATTGTGTATCCTATACTTAGGCCTCCAATAACAGCAGAATGGTATACAAGATTAGTAACAGTCTTTTCGGCGCTCATTTTTAAAAAAAAAATAATTATAATTAATAAAAACATGAACACCGATGATCTACTACAGCTACAGGGTAGCCTAAACATTCCTGAACTTATGATTACAAATGACCAGGTTGATGAGCAAGCTATTATGTCAAAAAAAGAAAGACTGTATTCTTTGGCAGCATGTGGAAAAACAAAACAGTTCCTCGGAAATGAATTCAGCATAGAACAAATTCAACAAATGTCGCCGCAAGACATTATAAAGTATCATAACAGGTATGAAGCGCAACTAGGATCAAGAATGGTAAAAAGTGTAGGACAAACGGTTCTTAGTTTGTACACTAAACTAGTCAGTAGATTTGCTCCCATTGATTCTGAACAAGACTTTATGTATGATTTAACGCAGGATCCAGTTTTAACAAAGTCATTAGAGTCTCTAGGATGTGATCTATACTACAGATTTGGAACATTACTGTCGCCATTAATCATGGGATTAATTACTTTTAATCATATAGATTTTATTTCCCTTCAAAATGGCCGAGCCAGAAAATCAGCAGAATCAGAAAACATTGAATCGGGTGGAGAAAGTGAGTAAAACCCCTCATCCTGGACGTGTTGCAGCAGGGAAAAAATTAGCAGAGTGGAACAAACGAACAAAATTAATGTTACAATCACAGAATGAAAAAGTGCCAGAGCCGCAGCCAGTTGTTTCAATGCCGGCTTTAAAAACACCAGAACAAGTTAATCCTACAGCAACGCCAGGGTTGCCTACACCACCAAAGTCTTCACAGAATTTTCTTAAAGCAATTGTCATTTTTGGCGCCCTTGCTGCTGTTGGGGGCGGTTATTACGGTTATAAAATATATAAACAAAGACAGCGAAAACTAAAGCAGTCCAAACAATCTCAACCACTAAATACAAAATCCGAACACAACAGCATGCCAGAACCGCCAACAACAAAAGATCATTTTGATCCATTTCAGATGCAATAATACTTTAAGAACTTAATAAATAATTATAAGTTAACTTGAATAAGAACTTGGTTGTACTCAGAGAATGACTTAGTTATGAACTTGAGCTGACTTGATTAAGTACTTGAGCTAACTTGATTAAGTACTTGAGGTGACTTAATTAAGAACTTAATTAAAGAACTTGAGGTAACTTGAATAAAAACTTAACTAAGAACTTGAGGTGACTTAATTAAGAACTTAGAGGTTACTTGGTTAAGAACTTAGAACAACTTGATAGCAACTTAAATAAGAACCTATGGCGACTTGATAAAACGTAAAATAAAAACACAATCCATTGTTACATTTTTTGGGAAACAACTCCTCTTGCTTTCCTTCGTGCAAACCCTTCAATTATTGGCTTACAAAATTGCAGAGCCGGGGCAGCGCATTTGTCACTTTACTAGTAAACAACCAGCCAACGCAAATTAGCCCATGTCAAATTACACAAAATTACCTAGCCAGGGCAGCGGCGCGTGCCAGTAATCCAAGCATAGGCCAACCCCACACTTAACTCATTAAGCTCTCTGGTTTCAGAACTCTGCATAAATAGTAGGGTGGGCATGAAACGAAACTGGTTAAGACCAGTTGATTAAAAAATTCTCACTTCCTATTTCTAGACTATTCTAGAAAAGTGCAGGAAAAAACACTTACTTAAACTTTGGTCCACTTGCATTCTTCATCATCAATATGTGGTACTTTTTTTAGCTGCAATAATGCTTTGTCTACATCATCATCACACTTGGCCATAGAACACAACAACGTTCAGCTCAGGCTTTGCTAACAAGACTGTTACAAACTGAGGTTGGTTTTACCTCGTTACTGCACATGCTCAGTGACTTGAGGAGAATAAGGCATTGCGGCGTGTTACTGTGCAGTGCCTTGCGTTCCGTTACTGTGCAGCGCATTGCGGTGTGTTACTGTGCAGCGCATTGCGTTCCGTTACTGTGCAAGGTATGTAGAATTGTTTAGGTGTTGGCATTAACAGCTAATTAACTGTGTGCTGTGTTCTGTGTGAACAAAGGCCCCAAGCTGCAAGACCCTAGCAGAGCATAATTAAGTGATCAGGCGTCAGCCCTAATGACAGGCCTTTATAACCTCGCCGCTGCTGGAGTAAGAAGAAGTTGAAGCAGAGCCCCGGTTATGCATAACCGTTATTTTTAGAATCATGTCATTTCCCCTTGCTGGGTGGTTTGTGACAGGTGCTCTACTGTGAATGTTGAAAATGATCAGGAAAAACATAGGATTAAGCAAAAACTAAAATCTGAAAACTTTAGTAAATTAGTATTAAAAACGGATAATCCTACACAGTATGCATGTTTGTAGATAATCGTTATTTTTTGGTTATAGAAGTCTTACTTGTCAGAGAACTATAAAAGGGGCATTCTGGAGTCACCCGGTCGAAACTGGTTGAGACCGGGTGAGCCAGAATGCCCCTTTTATAGTTCTCTCTCCCTCTTGCTCTAACCGCTCGTCTGTGGTGAACTGCTTATCTACGCTTGCTTGGGTATGCATATGAACACATCCACGTACAATAATTCAAATAGGAGGAATAACACTTGAAAATGCCATCTTATACTTTTTTTTCTGCTATCTCTTTTCAGACTGAAATCTCACCATTTTCTGAAGACAAAAATGGCACCTTCACTCACGTCTGAGTTCAAGAAAGGTAAGCGTGTTGTAATTGTAGATCAGTGTGTCATGTTTCTCTGTCTGTCGGTCTGTCTGTCTGTCTGCCTGGTTGTCTGTCTGTCTGTCTGGTTCTCGATTGGTCTTGCCAGTCTCCTTGCCTTCAAGTCTCCTTCCCGTCTACCTGTCGTCTTGCCCGTCTATATGTCGTCTTGCCTGTCTACCTGCCTGTCTACCTGTCTACTTGCTTGTCTACTTGCCTGTCTACCTGTCGTTTTGCCCGTCTACCTGTCTACTTGCCTGTCTACTTGTTTGTCTACCAGTACACTGACCTGTCTACTTGTCTGTCTACTAGCCTGTCTACCTGTCTACTTGCCAGTCTACTTGCCTGTCTACTTGCCTATCTACCCGTCTACTTGCCTATCTACCTGTCTACTTGCCTATCTACCCGTCTACTTGCCTGTCTACCTGTCGTCTTGCCTGTCTACCTGTCGTCTTGCCTGTCTACCTTTCGTCTTGCCCGTCTACCTGTCTACTTGCCTGTCTACTTGTTTGTCTGCCTGTACACTGACCTGTCTACCTGTCTACTTGTCTGTCTACTTGCCTGTCTACCTGTCTACTTGCCAGTCTACTTGCCTGTCTACTTGTCTGTCTACTTGCCTATCTGCCTGTCTACTTGCCTATCTGCCTGTCTACTTGCCTATCTGCCTGTCTACTTGCCTATCTACCTGTCTACTTGCCTGTCTACTTGCCTATCTACATGTCTACTTGCCTGTCTACTTGCCTATCTACCTGTCTACTTGCCTGTCTACCTGTCGTCTTGCCTGTCTACCTGTCGTCTTGCCTGTCTACCTGTCGTCTTGCCTGTCTACTCGCCTGTCTACCTGTCGTCTTGCCCGTCTACCTGTATTCTTGCCTGTCTACCTGTCGTCCAGCCTGTTTACCTGTCGTCTTACCTGTCTACATGCCTGTTTACCTGCCTACTTGCCTGTCTACCTGTCTATCTGTCGTCTTGCCTGTCTACCTGTCGCTTTGCCCGTCTACCTGT